>JBBMOC010000012.1:9933678-10189696 GCA_037975185.1 Centropyge bicolor | reverse complement strand
GGGGGGAGAGGGGTTTTTGTTGGAAGGGGGAGGAGACAGGGATGCAGGAGGAGGAGTGGGGGGCCTAGTCTGTGTGTGTGTGTGTGTGTGTGTGTGTGTGTGTGTTTGATGGGTAGCTTTTCACAAGGACGACCTGAGATTCCTCAAGGGTGAACGCTCCTCTGTAGTAATTCAACCAGATTTCCCAATCACTTGCCCCCTCCCTCCTCAAAACATATTACACACACTTCACCTGGTCTTGGACACACACACACACACACACATACATGCACACACACACACAGTTGGAGGAGGCTTGTGTCCATGCTTTGCTGCACACTGGAGCCTGCACAGCGAGCGTCTGCCCTGCTCATGTCAGACCTTAAATTTCCATGTGGCGACTCCATCGCAGCCGGAGGACGATCTGGTTAAAGAGGAGAGAGATTCACGAGGCTCCCAGTCATATTTTCACCTGATAATACATCTCGTTGTGAGGTGCGTCCCTCCAGCCGCTGCACACCGAGCACTCTGTCACTGTGAGCTGTGTGCAGGGATCAAGGTCACTGACTGTTTAATTTGTGACCTTGGGTGCACAGTCAATATGAGGTTCCTGTCACCGCGGTTCTCACGCTGATTCACAGACTGTTGTTTTAAACAGGGGCATAAATTACAGTGCGAGTGAACGTGTGAGATAAAGTGTGCACGGGGAGATTTCGATAAAAGGTGTGAACACCTGTGGTCTCTGAGGAGAGCTGGGGAGACTGATGTCAGCTGCTCAAGAGCTCCTGTGGTGGAATGTGTGCTCAAATAAAAACCCTATTAAGAATGGATACACTTGTTTTAACCAAATAGGACGTATTAGAAAATCATGCTCTGAATATTAAACTTATTTTGAATTCCTAGAACTTGTTCCACCTGCATCTGAAATATCTGACCCTTGTGTGCTAATAAACAGATGGTGGAATAATTGCTGTTTATAACCTTGAACAAGAAACAAGTCATGTCACCAAAACAAAATTAAAACAGTGTGGACCCCCCCCCCCCAATTATTTATTTCCCATCCTAATCTTAACTATGCATTTTTCTTGTTGTTATCAGTGTCATGATGATGCATAAGTTATACGTCCTTCACTTGAGTGTGTTATGTTTTATGCAGCAGTTGTATTACTTAGTTGCTTTCTTTCCACCAGCTAGATGAGGAAATAAAGGAGGAGTGGAAGCAACGACTGAGCACAAGGTGACATCAGTGTATGGAGACTCTCATATCTCTACTTTCTGTAGTCAGTCATATATACACCATACAGATAATGGGAGTGGTGTGTATCCTGTAACTCTTGGCAAGAAAGTGAGTATGTATTGTCCATAACATATGCCTGCCTATACCATAACCCCACCGCCACCAAGGGCCACTCGATCCACAAGGTTGACATCAGTAACACACTTACCCACACGACGCCATGCACACTGTCTGCCATCTGCCCCGTACACTGAAAACCGGGATTAATCTGTGAAGGGAACGCCTCTCCAAAGTGCCAGACGCCATCAAGTGTGCCCACTCGATGACAAACTCCAGTCAGGTTGAGACCCCGATGAGGATGACGAGCATGCAGATGAGCTTCCCTGAGACGGTTTCCGACAGTTTGTGCAGAAGTTCTTTGGTTATTGTTGCAGCAGCTGTCCGGGTGGCTGCTCTCAGACGATCCTGGAGGTGAAGATGCTGGATGTGGAGGTCCTGGTGAGGCCAGTTGGATGTTCTGCCAAGTTCTCTGAAACGCCATTGGAGACGGCTTATGGTCGAGAAAATGAACATTCAATTCATGGGCAACAGCTCTGGTGGACATTCCTGCAGTCAGCATGCCAGTTGCACGCTCCCTCAAAACATAGCCTTTTATTGTGGCCGGCCTAAGGCACACCTGCAATATTCATGCTGTGTCATCAGCATCTTAATATGTCACACCTGAGAGTTGGATTGATTATCTCGGCAAAGGAGAAGTGCTCGCTAACACAGATTTGTGAACAATATTTGAGAGAAACAGGCCTTTTATGTGCATAGAAAATGTTTTAGATCTTTGAGTTCAGCTCATGAAAATTAAAAAAAAAAAGTGTTTATATTTATATTTTTGTTCAGTGTATATTTCCAATCATGTCAAACTAGTCCTTTAAAAACTGGATATTGTAACTACATACTACCACATGTTGGTATCTGGAATTTGATACAAACAGGTTTCAGGGATTCAGTGTGGACTGATCTATAGTTTCATGCATGTGTGGAACAAAGCAATATGTGTAACTGGACTTCAAGTATTAGGTTTATGGAGAAAGACAGTGGAACATGACTTTGCATGATCCTTCACAGATTGTTGCTAAACACCTCAAGGACTCGGAGTCTAAAGATTTTAGCAGCTTTTCCGTCCATTTGTCGCCCCCCCGCTAACCCACTTCACACCCCACCCCCTCCATTACCACATTTTCTCTTTAGCCCACCTTTTCCCTTTCACTGCGCCGCACATTTTCCAGGACTCCGAGGCCCCCCCCCCGTGAGCCCGCAGCCGCATCTCCATTTCGACAAACACAAAAACACAGTGAATTGCCCTTGCTACCAATCTGAATCTCTTGTGAAAACAGTCACATACAAATGCAAAGCTCGCCGGTGATGGGGAGCATCTGCCAAACACCCACATACCATATGCCTGTGTCACTCAGCCAAGGAAAGATACAGGAAAAAAACATCTAAACATGCACACACATACCGGCAGAAATCTAAAACATGCATAGGTTCAGAAACTCACACAGGAAAACATGCATGTAAACACAACATAGTCACATGTATGTGAGACACGCTGCAGCCTATACAGGAGGATGATGGCGAGGGACTCAAGCATCGATCACAGCGAGACTCCATCATCCATTTTTAATTTATGGCACATCCCAGCAGCTTTCCTACGATAAATGCTGTATATTCACTGTTTTGCTGCACTGTATACACCTTCTGTTGTATCTGCCTTGTGCACTCCATCACCTCATCTGTCTTACTGATTTCCTATATTTCCCAGAATACCTTTCAGCAACGGCCAGAAAGAGGGCACAAGCTCGCTTCATGCGGGGTTAAGGAGCGAAAGCAACAACTGAGCACAAGGTTTTCCAGCCCAGAAAATCCAAATCCAAACATGTGACTCAGTTTATGGAGACTATCATATCTCTCCTTCCTCTACAGAAGATTTTCCTCCCATATGGCTTTTGAATGTCAGTGCAAAATGCTAAGGCTGAATCGAAACCCCCTGCTCTTTGATTTTCCTGGAGTGGTATAAAAATGTGACCCTTTTCTCTGATGTGTCAGAGCAGTGAAAAGCTTTCTGTCACACCTCATTGTAGCTGGAAACATTTCAAGTTGCCTTTAGCATGTAAAGTAAAAAACTGAATCCCAACAAGATCCAAGCATGTTATTTTTTTCTTTTTTTTCTGTAGCCAATAATGCACAGCCCCCAGTTTCATCCCCAGAGAGATTATCAGTAAAGCATCAGATCAGTTTTTCTCCCAGTGGCTTTATTTTCTTTATAAGTTGGTGAATGTGAAAAGTCTGTCTCAAGCTTTCAGAGCAATGTTCAAATAAAACATTTATTGGGGTAATAATATACTTTGCTTTGTGTACTTACTGTAATCTCTGATGTGGGTTATTGAGTACGTCCTGTCCGACAGCTCAGCTGGAGGTGAAGGGGGTCTGTATCTCCGTCTGCTCCGGCAGAACCTCTGGCAAACCTGGACACATGTCAAGGCCTGGAGCCGCGTCTGGAATCAGCCTCACTGACCGGTCAGCAAAAAGAGACAGGAAGGGCCTCGTTGCACCAAAGCCACCGAATGCAAACTCACACAAACACAGAACAGACCCTTCACAAAGAGTCAGGCATCTTCACCCACTGGTTTGCAAACTGCTGTGGACACAGGTGCGACTGCTAACGCTGATAATTGCCACATCACATCATTGTACTTGCTGCAATCAAGCCATTGTTGATGTTATTCGTCACACCTGCACTTTCCCTGCAAGTTAAAATCTGTGACTAAAATTCGTGAATCTGGACTCTGATGCAATTTTTTTTTCAGAAAAAAAACCCCCAATATTTAAATAAAAAAAAAAACAAGATGACTAGAACACGACTAACATGGATTACCAAAGCCATTAGGATGCATTGTCTGCAAAGGATGAGTGTACAAAATTCAATGGCAATCCTTTTGATAGCTGCTGAGATATTTTTTATATATGGCTAAAAACTGCTGATCATCATACATGTGTAAAAAAAAATGTTTTTTTGTGGGCGTGGGAAGACTTGGGAAACAGCCACCTTTATTTTCCCGAGGTCTGAAAACGGAATTTCTAGCTCTTACAGCAGGTGTTAAATATGTTGAGAGTATAATTGGGATATGTTTAAGCAGTGATTTATATTCAGGCGCAGGTAGGTGTGCCCTTGAATGTGACAGAAACATGCTGTGGACACACACTTATAGCTGACCTTATTATAGTCGTAGACAGAAAGCTGGCCAGCTGGAGTGTCCCATAAAACCGAGACAGTGCAAATTAAAATGTCACGATGCCTCACCGTGTCACCCACTGACTCAGCTACACTTCCTGCTCGAATGAAAGGCACTCGAACACAAGAGGAGAGATTGATCAGATAGACCTGAGAGGAGAGGAAGCAATGAAAATAACACGATGGAGGAGTTCATTGAATTCCAGCTGGAGAAGAGTGGCGTGACGTGCTTTGACGTAGACAAGTGAGAGAAAAAATAAGGAGAGACGTTGACACAATATTGATTCAAGAAAAGACAAAATTAAGCATCAAACTATGGGACGTGATAACTAGATGGTGTGAGGAAGATGAGGAGGACGAGGAATGAGAAATCTTTGTGAAACCATTGTGGCTTAACAAAGTGACCTTGAGCTGAGGTTTGAGGGAGGCGAACGCTGAGCCAGGGGCACGGGGCAGACAGAGAGGATTATGGGTGAGGTGGAGTGACAAAGACAGCAGATGAAGAGAGAGAGAGAGAGAGAGAGAGAGAGAGAGAGAGAGAGAGAGAGAGAGAGAGCAAAACAGACAAAGCCAGAGAAGAGAAAGACAAAGATCTGCAGGAGCTGTTTGATCAGAGTCCAGCCAATTACCATCCTGCATTATGAATGAGGAGAAACAAATTTACCTTTTGCCAGCACAAAGAAGTGGAAAACAGGGCAGAGAAGGAGAGGTGCTTCACTAAATGCCACCTCTGCAGTGTATTTGTATAAGCTTGTGGTGCCCTGCCTAAGGAGGGGTCAGGATGACAGCTTGATATAACCTCTCATTAGTGTATCCAGGAAGTAGCCATGGACCTGCACAGTGGGTCCAATATTGACTGTGTCACCACGACCGTGTGACCGGCGGCCACGGCCAGCCGTTTCACCTTTAGCCGGTATTTTGGCGTTGACTGTAAATTACAATTGTCCTGATGCAACAATGCCCCACTGTGAGTCCACTGGCTGCTGCTTTTCAAATAAGTCTAATGGGCTGTGAAATTGTTTTATCTCTGCGCACAATATGGCTCCAGAACAGCTCTGGACTCTCCCTAAAGGCTGCAACGGAAAAATGCATTTTCACTGTAAATGACTCCCAGAGCCTGACATGCTGCAGTTCAAGAAAACACATTTGATCCTAGATTTCAATAAACCTGTCCTCTCATTTGATTGGATGATATTTTCGTCAGCTGTGCACAAGTGGACACAGGTGTCTGCATGACTACGCTTTCACCTGTGCTCCTGCAGTCAAATCCAGTCAAGGCATTTCTGCTCTGATTGAACCACTAAGGGACTGTGTGATGGATGGAAGATGAGACGCGCACTGACCTGTCACTTCAACCCCTCCCGCCTCCACTCCGGGCCCCTTTCCTTCCATGACCCCTTGCCTGTGCGGTCTGCTCTCCCTGGGCGGGCATCTGACATCCACGGCCCCCCCCCCATCTTCGGCCCGGCCGTCCTGTTCCTCGTCAACACGTACGGCCTGTCAATTCCCACCACACTTCACTTCTCCGGCACGGCGACAGCAGGGCTCTCCTCCACCCCACCTGCATGCATAAGCTCAATAATGCCTTGTGGTCAGCATCCTCAAACATTTGAAATGTGCCACTACTTTCAACATGCTGGTATCTATGTTTGCTTTTTCTTTTTTCACCCGAGCCCTGGGGTGCCATTTGACTCGGAGTGAAGGTATTACCTGAAGCCTGCCAGAGATAATATGCTGAATAGGAGAGATGGAGCCCCAGAGCCCCGTAATCCAAACTGACACATCCTCACAGACAGCTTCCATACATTCATACAAAGACGGGAGGAAATAATCTTCTGTCTCACCTCGTCCGTCTTCCTCTATCTCCACTCAGTGACGGTTTCTCTCCATCAAAGGGACGAATGTGAATGAATCAATAAGTTATTACTTAAGGAAGCTGTGATGGTCATATGAGGTCATGAGTTAATATGAGATTTCAAGCGGTCGTTCAGGTCTTGATCCTGTGGGTTCGGAGCAGCAGCACAGTTACAGAAGATTATATATGTTTTCAAAGCAATTACAGACAAGACAAAATTCACTTATTCCAAACCAAACTGAAATGTGAGCTGGAAGCTGCATCTCACTGACTGGGACGTCTGGCAGCACAGGCGACTGGTTAAGTGGGGTCAGAGGTCAACAGACTGCAGTCTGAACCCTGACCCTGTCTGAGATTACGTTGGTGGTAAAAACAAACTGAGGAGCTGAAGGTTTGTGGAATTAACAGAATAATAAATGTCACATGGAGTCTATAGCTGTGTGAGCTGCTCTGTGACATGTTGATGTTTAGCATGTAAATTAAGCATCATTGTTTCGTGTGTCAGTGTGTGATTTCAGTGGTGAAACAAGTGCAATCTCTCAGATGGTAAGTGTGTAGCTTTGCCAGTTCATGACACAAACACACACATCAGTATGTCCTCTGTATGAGCATATTAGTGCTGTGACATACTGACATGTTGCTGAGAAATACAGTATAGATACTCTGTATTATCAAGGCAAGAAAGCAGCACAGAGTCAAACCTGGCTATGTTGCCTGAGCTAATCAGTTTCAGTGGTGTCTGACTGATCTCACATTATATCATGTCGTGTTTGCATGCTCACATTTGCTAAGTAGCATTACACACAAAGTACAGCTGAGGCTGATGGGAATGTCATTAGTGGATATCTGTACGAAATTTAAATGCAAATTCATCCAACAGTTGTTGAGATATTTCAGTGGCAGGGTTGGAAAAGAGGGGACAACTTTCTGGCGATAACTGAAGTTGCCTTTGTATTAGCTGACAGGCATCAGTGGCTTCATTCATACTTCACAATCATGGGAACAATCATCAGCTGATTGGTGACCAGCTGACTAGTTACATGCAGCCATAGACTCTCAGGTGCCGTTTACTGCAGCAGCTCCCTGCACCACCTCAACCAACACCTTATACACTGCACTACTGTTTGTTTACCTATGATTTAATATGCATGGACTGTATGTGTTTGTTCAAGGAAGATTAGTTTTCCCATTAATACTCAGCAACTTTGAGAGGCACCTCGAAGAGGGGGAGCATTTTCCATTAAATCCAACTGTATTTCTTTGACCTAAAGTGACTCTGACTGAAATGATAGTCACATGAAAACTTGTCATCACAGGTAACAAGCTGCAGGGACAAACCAGGGATGCCCAGGCCCATCCTTCCATCCTGCTACATCAGGAATAGGTCTAGGTGTTGCACCAGTTCCAACGAGCAGGAAGTGACTTACAGGATCCTATCTTATTGCCATCTCCCCCTCTTTTCCAATAACTAACAATTTCCAGCACTCTCTGCTTCCTAGTCAGCTGCAAAATTACAGATCACAGATTTGCTTACAGTCGAGAGAGGGAAGTGGATCGCTGGAGGGGAGAGAGATTGAAGGGGAGAGGCGAAAGATGGGAGGGAGAGAGCAACGGATAGAGAAAAGTGAGAAACTAAAAAATCTCAGGCCGTCGGTGGCTCGAGCATAAATTGAAATAGAGTTCGGGCTGCTGAATGACAGCGGGGAGAGATGAGAAATGGCATATGCTAATTTAGGCTTATGCGCCCGAGAGATCCCACGAGGGCCTTTTAATAATGCTGAGGCATTGTGACACTCAGGTGTGGCCTGTGCTCATCACTGCCATAATGAAAAGAATATGCTAATAGCTGACTCATCTGCTGGAGGCAAAATTAAACAGAGTAAACAACACCTTTCGCTGCTCTCTGGTAGCGGATTGGAGGAGATGGACGGGAGAGGAGGCACAGCGAGGGAGAGGAGGAGGTGATGCTCGGTGTCAGCAAGGGGGATGTGTCATGCAAAATCGCCAAAATTAGACACACTTAATGTACAGCTAATGCTGCCGTGACCTTCATTTTGCTTTTAAAAAGGTCTCTTTAGATAGTGAAATTTAAGTACAAATCTGCCATGCATAAATATCTAGGACCCGAAGTCAGAAAAAAATGAGGTGCTCAGAGATAGGATGGGTGTGTAACACCTCATTGAAACCGCTTTGTGTGATGGGTCATTCCAGAATTGGAGGATATTTTTCCTCCCACCCATCAAATTTTAAATAATCCACATACAAAATAATAAAACATGCAATTTCTGAGTAAATTTACTTGTCCTGAGAGCAAATCTAAAAAAACTAAAAAAAAAGAATGCTTGAAAATAAAATTTAAATTTTTTTTAAAAAAATACCAAATAAGTCTGGAGTACCCCCTAAAATGCCATTTTTCTCTTGTCCCTTCCCCCTAATGACCAAATTGAATTTCATATAAAACAGTTAAAATGAAATTTAAATTTCATTTTTTTGGTATTATTTGTTTCATTGCTGTCTCTTGTAGCTGTGGGAACATTTGTTTAAAAAAAAAAAAAAAATTCAAATAATAATTATTATTCATGGAACATGTGTCCCCCAACATGGACGCAACCCTGTTACCATAACCTTTTTAGCATGGTAGAAGAAGAAAGCAGTGAATCACATGATATGCTGGACTTGACATCATCAAATATTTTTCCCAAAAGAATGAGTAGAGTTATGTCCTCTCTTCTATTTTTCATATTTTTATAACATAGTTAGCCTTGATTGAATGTCTCACTTTACCTCATGCAACCCTGTTATGCCTATAATCAGAATAAGACAATTTAAAAAAACTTATCACTTATTTTAAACTTATCACTTATTTTCATAGGTAAGTGTGTCCTCTTCCTCAGCAGTAACAGCTAGCTAAGCAACTAGCTTCTAATCCTGAGAGAAAGCAAACATAAGGATGGATTTGCAACCCTGTTACTGTGATATGAGTAACATTGCACAAAGTATTGTAAACACCAAATAAAGCATGTGAGAAAAATTGTACCATTTATCTGTAAGCTGAGCTCATCAAGCTTTTGATAGTTTATTACCTATTATTGATGAATATGTAGCAGAAGTGAAGGTTTATTTTCCAGAATTTGGAAGCCAAAATGTCCTCCAATTCTGGAATGACCCTAATGCTGTCGTGACCTTCATTTTGCTTTTTTAAAGGTCTCTTTAGATAGTGAAATTTAAGTACAAATCTGCCATGCATAAATATCTAGGACCCGAAGTCAGTAAAAAAATGAGGTGCTCAGAGATAGGATGGGTGTGTAACACCTCATTGAAAGCGCTTTGTGTGATAGTGCTCAGTCCATCCAGGAGAGGTTAACCCAAAAGCTCAGATCAATAGACTGAATAAATGCTGAGGTTGGCACAACTGTGAGTGCTCGAGTGAAAGACTTACAGGACAGTAGGAACTTCTGATGCCCGTCCACACACACACACACACACACACTCCGGGGAGATAAAATAGAGAAAACTTGAGGTCAAAGCATCAGGGGGAATCTGCTGTGAACAGCACACACAAGCTTTACAGTAATCCCACAGTGTACGTTTTTCACTCTCCTCCCGACGCGCACACACAAAAGTATACATGCACCCACACACACGAGCGGCTCCTGCTCGTTGCTTAATGAGCAATATGTGCGAGCGAGTGGGATAGAAATAAAGACAGAAGTGATACGGATCATATGCTAATATGGCTGAGAGGGTAAAAAGTGAGACTGAGCACATTTCTAGCATGTTTCATCGCTATAGCAACAGCCTTTGTACTTGTGGAGGGAAGTGGGTGGCGGAAAAAAAGAGCAAGAGTGAGACGAGTGATGGGCGAGAGAGAGAGAGAGAGAGAGAGAGACTTTGGCTTGCTCCTCTCTCTTGGCGAGGTTCTACCAATCGAGCTCCCTGCCAACCCGAGGCCCTGGGGCTTTAAACAGTCAAGGTCACTGAAGAGGAAAAATGAACAACTCCTAAACGTGTTTCTGCATACTCCACATCCGAGAGGAGCCACGAGGAGCAGTTCTGGCTCACACAGACAGAGGGAGCCACCATTGTGCTCACAGTGTGCGCATGAACGTCCTCCACCAGACCCACTACACACCAGCAGAAGGATCATGGCTGAGCAATACCCTTGAAGGGTCACGGCTAAGAAGTGGGCATTTAATCCCTATTGTGTTTCATCTGAATGGCTCCATTTTGCAATATTTTTAGTGGAAAGCAAACAGCACTTAACATCCATTTTTTCTTATTCTGAAAATGAGACAAAAGCAGTTCTGGACATTCTCTATTTTGGATGCTTCCTGTTTTGTATGCAGAAGCTCATCTCAATAATTTTCCATTCTGAGCTAAACTTCATGGCAGCGGCGTCACTGTTGTGGTGAGAATTACAATAAGATCAACTCAATTGAATTGTTGGATCCAGCATTCGCACATACACATTGGGATGGATCTGTGAAGGACGACGTTGAGTCACGAAATCAGTGTGTGTGTGTGTGTGTGTGTGTGGACAGAGAGAGACCTCAGGAGGCCCAGAAGTAGCTGAGTGCATATCAAATCAGTTAATGTTATTAAAGCTCCTCTTGTTTCATAGAAGTTCGCAGTCTACATACAGCACACACACACTCACACTAACACACACACACATGCAGCTACTATCCTCACATGTCCTTTGAAAGACTTGGGAGACTAAAAGCTTCGCTGCCTTGTGTAAAGCCGACTGGTTACGGCTGCTGAAATCAGTGACGGGCTGCTATTTTTAGGACATGTGAAATGTATCTCTCACACACGAATCATGATGAAATATGGGTGTGTGTGTGTGTGTGCACCAGTGAGCATTCAGACTCACACACACATACACACACACGCACATAACAGAGCAGAGAAATCCAGATTGAGGGAAAGGCTGGAAGCAGAGAAGTGTGAGAAGCATCGACTGTACATGAATTCAAACACGCAGGGCTGTATTTTCATTTTATGTTGGAGATCAGTGATGGAGTAAGGCATTTTCCAAATTCTCCCATCTTCATCTTCTGAAGCTACAGCGAGGGTCATATTAGGTTTATGGGCTCATTACATAATTCAGCCCGGGTGATGAAGCTCCGGTGTTTCAGGCTCAGCACAGGTAGCTGTTAGTGAGAGGAGACGGCCTCACGCGGTGTGATGCTGTCGCTTTGAAATTTAAAACTGTTTAAGTACATTTGATCACAAAGCACGTTCAGTGAGACAGTCATGTGTTTTCTGGTCCCATTTTACACACAGCAGTCTGTTATAGAGGCTGTTTAAAAAGATACTCAGTGGTCTTGTTCATTCCAAATGGCAAATACATTATATGGCCAAAAGTATGTGGACACTACCTTGGACACCTTGGCTCTCTACCTTGGATCTCAACTGAGGGAAATATTATACTGACAGCGGTTTGATCGGAAGTAAATTTACTCCAGTACTTTATACTAAGTACAATTTTAGACTCCCTTTTAATTTCCATCATTTATGCACTTTACAACCTGCTCCACTACATTAGTTTGAAATATTGTACTTTTAACTCAACTACATTTATTTGATAACTATAAATAGTATGTTTACTTTCCCAATTTTCATACAAAGTATACTCTAATATATCAGCTTCTAAAATAAGAAAAAATACCTGAAATTACAGTGAAATACTTGACATTTTAATGCCACTTACTAAGGGGCCATTCTACAAATTGTGTTCATCATGACAATACATCCAGTCCGACTTAAACAAAACTTCTACCACTGGCTACAACATGGTGACATTTCAGACAACATTGTGCTTCCAGCTTTGTGTCAACACAAACAAAAGTCCTTAAAGAAATTGTTTGTGTCTGCACAGATTTGAGACATGAACCAATCCAACACTTATAGATAAACTCAAAGGCCAACAGTCATTTCCCACCTCAATAATGCTCTTGCTCAAAGGCTCAAAAATCTTGTGCAAAGCCTTCACAGCAAGCTGGGGGCTGTTACAGTAGCATGACAATGGCCACAGGTCGGGAATGAGATTGTCACCAGTATATGTGTAATGTTTTGTACGTGTATATTAATTTGTATGTGTATATTAATTATTTATATCTCCACAGTCTGAAAACGTTGTAGCTTTGAGAAGCTCATTGGAAAAGTTAGAGCTTCAGTGTTTTCAATGTATATTGCCCTTCAAGTGTTTATCTTCACATCAACACAATCACTGTCATCGTGTCCTCACCACAGTCTGCATCATGTTTTGACACTGTCGCACGGCCCCTGACAAACATAAGTAAGCCTATCGAGGTGTGATGAAGTCGATATGGAGTCAGTGTGTCCTCCACCAGGGGAAATCAACCAAGGGCAGAGAGCATGGAAAAACCAAGGGAGGAGGAGTCGTGGCCAACAAGCAGAAAATCCTCTCATTAAGAAAATCTGCTGATGAAATTAGAACATCTAGATCAGTCACACACACACACAGTTGATTTCTTATCTACTAATCTCCATTAACCCCTCCACTGAAAAATGATGTAGGGAATTTCTGCCCACCCAGACACAGATCATTCAGACCTTATCATTTGATTTTAGTCGCCAAACTAATGAGATGATCACAAGCTTAAAAGCTACATGTGTTTTCAAAGTGAATTTCGTGCATGCTAACCTGCTTATAGACCATTTACATCTAAAGCTAAAAGCTGTCGACGATTAAGAGATAAAATCAGAGACTACACCAAACTCGTTTTTACTCAAGCATTTGGTTTAATAGAAATGCTTATAAAAATGTTCCATAATACTACAGAAACAGATTCGTACCACATGACGCTCCCATCTTTAATATACAGTATAAAAATACCTTTAAAAATAGCACCGTTTCTCTGGCAGGTAAACATGCAGCTGTGATCAGAAACACAACTTTTCCCAAACAATATAAAACATTATGTACAAAATATTGTCAGAATATTGTGCTTGATTCTTCATATTTAATACACATGATAAAACTATATCCATTATAAAAACCCAATATATTTGAGATTGCATAGCTGTAGAGACGTATGAGGATTATTTCAGGCATCAGAGGTTCTAGAAGTAAAAGTCCACAAACAGTATCAGGTGACATTTTCAAGGCTTGGATGGTGGAAATCTCCTGGTTGAGTGAATTCATTTTAACCACGCTGAAAAAGAAAAGCTGCATCTTTGATAAAATGCAAAAAGTACAAGACAATGTAGACTTTAGTAGACAAGTCAATTTCAACTCCGACAAAGGAGGACTGCATTAAAAAAACAAGCAGATAAAGATCAAAGTTCTGCTTTGAAAATGGAAAACACTTCCTGAAGCCACAACTCCGCCCACTGCCCCAAGTTCTATGGACAGTTAAACTCAATGCAGCGTCCTTGCAGTAACTACCAGTTCAGTGAAGTTCATAAAGGATGTAATTTGTTCTATCTGTAAAAATTGATGTGTCTTTCACTGTTGCTGAGGGTCTTTTTGTGATCCCCTTCGCTCACTCAGCTTTCGCGTGTCTGGCTGTCATGAGTTTTATACTTTTGACACATTACAATTCAAATTGTTAAAATGCTGTAAATCCTGATCACAAAGGCAGCGAGACAAATGAATCATAGTACTTTGAACACCAACGATCAGTTCATGTCTTTTCATTACTGTCACCGACTCAACTCATTAGGACATTAACCAAACACAAGAAATCCTCATCAGCGAAGGGCAACACTGGTAACATTTTTTTTCCTCTTTAATGTAATCAATCCCAAACAACTCTGTGTTTCACAACCACTTCCACCAGCAAGCCTTTAAAAAACAATGAAACTGTGTCCAAGTGCTTGGTTCACTGCTGTGGATTAGTAAGCAGTATTTTTTTTATTAGACCATACTTAAATTACTACTGTAAGTTCTTTAAGCCCCTTGACGCAAATTATGATGTGTGATGCTGGGCTATATTAATAGAAACTGACGTGACTTTACTAAGAACAACATGTACAGTACCTCGACAAAGTGCTTGTAAATACCAAACGATGGAGGACAGAAAAGTGCATCTTTCCAAGGGAACATCTTTGGATTAACTCAAGTGGGTGGGTGGAAGTGTGGAAAGAGGTTTTTTTTTTTTTCAAATATACATCTATTGTAAAAGATTTAACCACCACTTCCAAATGGTTTCCTTGTTCTGATAATTAGTGGAGTAGTAGGCTCCATGTAAACACACATAACGACTGAACAACACTACTGAGTTAATGAAACATCATGAGCTTCACCATATTGGTATTTACTTAAGGAGTATTGCATTAGATTGTAAGGCGAATCAGGTAATTTCTGCACGCTGTCTTATCAGTACCTCAGTACTGTGGTAAAGTTAAACTGAGAAAATCAAGGTGAAGTCTGAAAAAAGCAGACTCCTCTTCAGTGTGCAAATATTAAAATATTTGTTTCACTACTGAACTTAAAGTAAAGTATACTTTAACCTAATAAACACTATTTTGTTTTTGGGTTTTTTTTTGCCGGGTTTGGAGAACATAAAGCAATGAGGCACTCTGGTATCCCCTCTGAACCATGGGGTAAAGTTTGGTTGGGTTTACAGAAACAATAAATAGACAAAAACAAATCTTGACCATTGACATTTGACAAAAATAATGATCTATAAGAGCAATACAAAGACAGTCCTATGGCTGAGGAGGATTTGTCCACAATCATCGCGCTGCCTTCGGGGGACGAGGACCTGCACAACAGATCCCTTGTTAGTCTGCGTACATTCAATGCCTGACATTAACGAGTGTGTGTGTGTGTGTCTGACTTGTGCTACTTTTGGGGATATACATCAGACTGTGACAACCATTTTTAGGTCAACAGTTAAGGTTGGGGTCGTCTCCAGCAAATGAATGTATGTCTATGTAAATTCCCCAAAAGTGACAAAAGTAAGCATGTGTGTGTGTGTGTGTGTGTGTGTGTGTGTGTGTGTGTGTGTGTGTGTGTGTGTGTACCTTCGGCCTCCCCAAGGCAGACCTGCTCACACTCCTCCAGGTGAAGAAAGCGATTGTCGTTCCCTTCACAGCCGCTGTAGATGAAGGGCCTGCAGGCCTGAACCTGGCTGTTGAAGTACCAGCGCAGAGTGTATCGTCCACAGCTCCCCTCTTCCATGGGCAGCAGGCAAAGGTCTGCCGCAGCTGCACAACACACACACACACACGAGTAGTGTGCAAACATAGGCACAAATAAGACACACAATGAGAAAATGGCAGTCCAGATGAAAAGGAACAGAAGCAGCAATGAAGAGCAAGAGGGAACCCAAAACAAGCAAGTGGACAAACCAACCTGTTTATTTCAATAACTGTACATGTTTTCAGATGCAAAGTAACTCACTAGGACTGATACTGGATGCACATATGCCTTAAAGTCAAAAGCAAAACAGCCAATGCAGACATGCAGAGAGAGCCAAACACCAAGCAGCAGAATCGACCCTTCATAAATCCCAGCAGCACGTGAGCCAGTTTACCTTCCCCTTTGACTCTCCTCTTGGACCTGACTGATCTGGACTTGACTGCACTCAGAGGTGTAACTTTGCCTGCTTTCTGACCAGCACTGGCTGATTTGTTTGGTTCAACTTTGACTGATTTGTCAGTTTCATCTGTGACAGAAAACACAAAACATACATGCATAAACACACAGGCACATACGCACATGAATGTACACACAGCGAAGGCAACGTAAACACATTTTAAAATCATGACCGACATAAGGGGTCACAGACTCGGGGGGGCGTGTGCTTGTAGCAGGCTGTGTGAGGAAATACGCAAGGCCAACCACGGTCTCATAATGTCACGAAATGAGCACAAAGTGGAACGCATACATAATACGAGACGCTCCTCACAGCAGAAATTGGATTATGTGCCGATTGAATAAACCAAATTATAGGACATGGGCACAAATTCGAAACGCCATCTTCTGTTTATGACATGATAAGTTTGTGGCATATAAACAAACTTAGTTAATTCTGGGGTCATTTTTAGGTGATGGCAATAATTGAATTTAAAGGGGAATCCATTGACAACTTGTCTTATTCTCATATTTTTGTCAGTTATGATTTTAGGTCATATTAACATTTGAATCACCACTTTAATATTTCTGTTGTATAGATTTGAAAAAACTTGGACATAATGGCATACTTACATTACTGTAATGGCAAACTGAGACACACATTAGCATCTGCTTCTAAAGTTTCCGACCGCTTAATGTGTTATGAAGCAATATTTGACATATGTGCATTAATCTGCTGATCTATAATTGGTGTCCCAGCAATGTAAAGAAAGAGGAAGACTGCTAGTAAGCAAACATGGATGTGAATAATAAAGTGCAGGGACTTGCATTCAGGACATCTATTAGGCCTTAAGCTGCATGTATTCTTCTTCAGAACAGCTATTTTCGTGACTGCTGGATTTTAACTCCCCTCTCCAGCGTGGCTGTTTTAAGATAAACACTTTTCATTTCTGACATTGTGAGACAACAATCTGGCTCTGCTTGAGCATTAAGGACACACACAATGCCTTTAAGTGAGGAAAAGTGAACGACAACATGGCTTTCACTTTCAAGCAGGGAACACATTGAGGTTTTTAAGACAAAGTGAGACATGGTTCTCAGTTTGCTGGAAAGTCCTACTTCACCGCCTGATAGCTTTGGATGAGTATGAATCACAGTACCGTCGCTCTGGTTGGCAGAGGGAGCGAAGTAGAGCAGCTCGTCCAAGGGGTCGTCGTAGGATTCGATGGAGTAGATGTGCTCGTAGTCGGGGTCGTTGGTGTTCACCACCACACGCAGCTCACGGCCTGAGAGAAAAGCAACGCCACATAGATCAGAATATCCTTCACTTCAGTCTCCAAGCTTCAGATAAGAGGAAGCGTGGAGCAGCTCTGGCCTAACATTTGTATTTGAATATGCTCAAAGATACAAAACATATTATGTGAAAACACAAATGGAGTCCTCTGTTTTCTTGATGAGAAAACCACCCAGGGTTCAGAGGTCTCCAGACGTAGCACCACCTAGTAAGACCTGTTAGGGACGGACACGCAGACGGACAAACAGATGGCAGGCAGAGCAGTGGACGGACACACTCACCCTCCTCACCCTTCAGGGCCAGTTGTTGCTCTGGTGCAGGTCGAGCCCTGACTGGGGGCTGAGACCGAGGTTCTAGGCCTGAACCTGAGAGAGCCAGATAGGACAAGGAGGAGCGAACAAGGACACCGAGGGAGCAGAGATAGGATTTAGGGAGCGAGAGGGGGGCCACGTAAGTGTTACACAGGAGGGAGAAAAGGGGGACCAGAGGGGTAACATGATGAAAAAAAGGGACAGAACATCCTGGTAGTAAAACATTGTGACACATGAGACAACAACCCCCAAAGCACCACAAAAATCATTCCACCGTTCCAACACACACACCAGCTAAAAGGATTTACAAAGTTTTTGCAAGACTGCTCAACACGGGGCACTCTTCCAAAAACTGGTTGTAATCCTTTAAGGACTCAAGCCGCTGCTGCACGGACTTGTGTCGCACTCGAGTCAAACATTTTTTTGACACGAGTTCAAGTCAAATCAGAGCTGATTCAACTAAAGAGCGCAGACTTTAATCATTACTGACTTCGACATTACGAAACACACAACTGTCTCTTAGATAATAAGAAATAAATTAAACATGAGTGAAATGTTTGTTTTGGCCTCATTCTCAGTAACGCTGCATATTTATTAACAGCCCGCCTCACCATCACTCATGTCATGCTGCTGCTGCGGCTGCTGCTTCATAACGCTGATGAAGTCTTGCATCGATTAGCAGCTCAGACGACAAACACATTAGTTAAAACTTTGGGAAAGTTGATCATTTTCATTTCTTTTCAATAATTTACTCTTTTTTATTTCACGTTATCCCATACATTTAGATTGGATTTACTGATTGAAGAAACTTGGATCTACCATGTTTATATAATATATAATATATAATAAAAAGCCATTGTCTTGGACAGTGCATTGCAGCTGTTGGTGAGCACTGGAAAAGAAGTTTAAAATAAAGATCAATTAAATATGTAAACTATTTATAACTGCACCTGAATCTAAAAAATAAATAAGGAACATGACGAAACATCTATGGGCAGTAGAAGATGTTTCAGGCCAGTTTTTAAATTATTTTAATAATAAAAATTTGAGATCGATCTGAGGAAGAATTTTTTACACCATCTCTTATTTTGTTCTAACAAATGCCTCCAAACAGGGAATTAAACTGTAATTTCTGTGTTAATGTGATTAATTGATGCACTGCAACCTATTAAAAATATATCATATACGAGACCGGCTGCTCGCACTACAGACTCAGCAGCATATGCGGTGTAGTGTACCGCTGTGACTCATGCTAAATCACAGCCCTTCTGTCCACCCTCCTCTCTGCTGTTGCAGCTGAATGGCTCACTCACCTCCACACGCTGAGGACCAGACAGATGGACAGGAAGGAAGCAGAAGAAGAGGGAAAAATAAAGGTCAGTTTAAAGAGTCATGGCATTGTTGCAACTTCTTTTTTTGTAAAATACAACTACTAAGTATTCCTGAGCCCAAGCAGTAATCTCCTTTATACAATCATGTGTTTGACAAAGTGTTGAACCTCTCTCCATCCTCACTTGTGAATGACTGAGTCTTTCCAGGATGAACCTTTCATACCCAATCATGATACTATCACCTGTTACCAATGAACCTGTTTACCTGTGGACTGATCCAAACAAGTGTTTTTGGATCAGTCCACAACTTTCAGTCTTTTGTTGCTCCTGTCCCAACTTGTTTGAAACATGTTGCTGCCATCAAATTCAGAATAAGTAGATATTTACAAAAATCAATCAAGTTGATGAGGTCAATCATTAAATTAATGTATATATCAAAAAAGAATTAGCAAATTATCACAATCTGTTTAATTCATGTTTTACACAGTGTCTCAACTTTTTTGGAGTCGGTGTTTTACTTTCACAGAGTTTAACTGAGGCTATGACTCATGTGCTGTGATTACCATCTGGAGTTCAACTTGAGGACAATGCTGTAACAAATTAGCAATGCAAGTTGCAAGACTCACCACAGTGCTGACTCATCTCTGAGCGAACGTACTCTCTGACTTCATCCTCCTGAATTCAAAATAAAGAGGGGGACAGAGCAAAACACGCTCATAATCACAACCCTCGTATCAACTTTGAGTAAATGTGTGTGTGTGTGTGTGTGTGTGTGTGTGCTGTTTGGTGTCAGCATCTTCAGATTGAGCCCTGAGGTAAGGCTCGAGCACTGACCGTCATGCCTGGGTCTCCTTTGTCTCCCTTGGCTCCATCTGGGCCCAGCTCTCCCTGCAATACGGACAGGTATTAGGACACACACGACCCACAGAGAGGCTCGCAGCACATTAATTCATTAGACTGAGACCAGGTGCAGCGCATGAACTAAATGCAAAGTCAAAGGGAAAGGTGAAATCAGCAGTAGTGACTTTTACAGAAACAGAGTTATTGCCTTGTGGCTGTATGCTTCTTCCAGCCTGTCAAGTTTACATCCATGTCTGTCCAGACTCACTGAATATATGTAGTGAAGACTCTGATGGAGTTGAATGTACAATATACAATAATAGCAATCAGCACAGTTTCAAGATGGACATCCAAGATTAGTGTCATCAGTTCAGTTCTTACCAAATGTGGAATATGGTCATAATCTTTCATTTTGTTCCCAAGTTATAGGGTTGAATAATGTGCACAAAACATTATGATGTCACAGAAGTTGACCTGTTAACTTTAGGCTCTAAAAAAGCATTTCATTATTTCTCCTATTAGACATTTGGATGATATTTTGTCAGAATTAGCGTATGAATTCTTGCTCTTTGACTTCTGACCTCCATATTCTCATCAATTCATCCTTGAGAGCAAGTGAATGCTTTTGTCAGATGTTATGAAAATGATATTGCATTCACAAGACAGGAAGGACGGGAGTTTGCAGTGACAACCAAAACCTTTCTAAAATATTTAGTCTATTCAACAAGTAATTTATTGCTGTGTGATGCAAAGATTTTCAGATGTTTTTGATAAGAGTCCCAATAATTTTCCTGACAAAGTAGTTTCCTATCAAAGATGTCTCAAGAAAACAAGCAGGAGACTTGGTGTGACTAACCGGCTCTCCTCGCTCCCCTGGGATCCCTGGAATACCACGTGGGCCCACCATGGCCGGACCAATTGGACCTCTCTCCCCCTGATACACAGGCAAAGCAACATTACAACGTACAAAATGTCTGCAGAGGGAAGAAGCAGTATTAAACTTATATTACAAGTAAAAACAACACAACAATGACCCACTCTCTGTGTACACATAATTCCAGTGAAAACAAAGAAAGACAGCAGGTTATGTTGGACACAGTCACCAAAAGTTATTTCAAAACGAGGTAGATACATGTTACAACACGTTTGCATGAATAAATGCTTATATGCACACAATAAAACATTATAAATTTCACCATGTTCCTCTTATGTATTTTACTGAACATCAAATCATCAAAGTCATATAGTTCTGGTCTTTGTGCTTTTTCTTTCCTGTTAGCAGATCACATGCTCAATCTTCCTTTCAGGCTGTAACATAACAAAATATTTGTTTAGGAAAATAATGCAACTGGGATGCCACGAGAGCATCTCAGTTTGAATAAAAGGTGCATCCATCAGAGAGACAGATACGGCTCCGCTCTCCTGTCACCGCCTTTCTTTATTCATTTGATGATGCAGCAGGCAAGCGAGTCAGACGCACGACCCATCAAACTCTCAGTCATCATGAAGCAATGCACAGCAATCAAACAAAACTACCAGTCAGGTAAAGAAGAAAGAGCAGAACAAATTAAGGAGAAATACAAGAAGACTGTATTCTTGTTATATCAGTCTTACATCATACTATTAATGTCACAGCTGTCAGAAACAAAAGTTTAATCTTAGTTGCCACCTTAACACTCAGACACCTCTGACTGCCGCTCTTCTGTGATACTTTGGTCTATTATACCACATTTTTCTTTGCTAGATCACCATCAAATCTGCACACAGCATAAGGGATTGTTGAAATGTCATCATACCCTATATTAAGTTATAGACTTCTCTCCAAGGACTGATTCTTACTACTGTCCCCAAAGTCTGTACCAGACTGGGGACTGCTGTGTGGAATCTGCTTCAAAATTACCTTTAACTTTCTTTATCTTTTGGAGCTGGTCCTACTGGATACATCTAATGTGATTCTAGGACATCTGGCTCTACATGTTGTGAATGTTGATGAAAGCTTTTTGTTATTCATGATTCTGTAATTTATTCTTTGTTTTTTTTTAGGTTTTATGTCTGAAACTGTGTAATTGGACTGCTGCCTCTCTTGGCCAGGAGACTCTTGAAAAAGTGATTTTTAATCTCAGCAAGACTTCACTTCGCTGATTAAATAAAGGTTAATTAAAATAAATCTCATCCTCTTTTTAGCCGACCTCTGCCCCCACAGATTAAATTTGACCACAGTGTAAGATCATCGAGCCAAAGTAAGGACAGTCACCTTCTGTCCCTGGAGACCCTCTGGGCCTTTAGCACCAGCTGGTCCCTGAGGTCCAGTCAGGCCTGAGGCCCCATCCACTCCTCTGGGACCAGGAGGACCAGGTACCCCAGGTGGACCCTACATGAAGGACAGATACAGTCAGTCAGGCATCTCATTTAGCTGTGAGAAAGACTGATGTTGTGCTTCTGATGGCACATAGATTATATTTTCATTTTATTTTGTTGAAGCTGAAGCCACAAACTCACCCTTTCACCTTTCTCTCCCTGAGTCCCTTTGGCTCCTGCAAGCCCATCAAAACCACGGTCTCCCTACACAGAAAAAGAAAAGTTACACTTTTTGGTCACAGTTTTTGTACAAACAACAGTTAACACAGCACATACCTTGGGACCGACTAGTCCTTCTTTTCCGGGGGTCCCTGGGGCACCAGAAGGTCCGAGTTCCCCCTAGAAAAGAGCACAGAGAACATCCCTGTAGACTCACACAGATGCATATAACACAAGACATGATGTTTTTCTCCCACAGATATTAGTCATACCTGTTCACCTTTTCTTCCTGGTAGGCCCGGTCGTCCGTGAATACCACCATCCCCCTGAACACACAGTACATGACTCATACATATCTGACTCATTTAACTTATTTAAGTTAGATACAGTATCTATAAATTCATTCACCAGCCTCACACACCACCAGCCAACAGTGAAATATTAACATTTTTCCATTTACTTCTCCATTATTTGGAGTCCAAATCCCAGTAGGTATGAAGTTATCTCCACACATTTTCTTCATTCATACTTATTTCTGCTCCTCTTCCTCCTACCAAATGTCTGTCTGTGTGTCTCAATCCCACCTTTTCTCCTTTGGGCCCATCGCCTCCACAAGCCCCCTTGGGCCCTCGGTCACCCTGGAAACACATAACTTCATCATTGACAGAGGCACATGAACCATCCAGACATCCTCCGAACCATCCAGACAAAGAGCCCATCTTTACACAGACAGTCCCCCAACCTGCCACTGTCATCTAACTCTAAGTGAAAAAGAACAGAGGCTTAATCCCGAAAATGTTGATCTATTCCTTTAAAGTTTCAATGTCGCTTCTAACTGAGTGATTGACGCTGTTTGTAGGTATATGCTTGTGAGTGACTGGCTGTGTTTGTTGTGTGTCTTCTCTGTACTTATTTCTTCCAGCTGTACTCAGTGATTATTATCTCAACCTCAATAATTAACAGTTATTAGAATAAGAATAAAAAACCTAACCTCCACACCTCTGAATTGTTGCTCACATCATTGGTGCAGTGATTCAAACAGAATTCAATAAATGAAGTGGAAGAAAATGGAAATTAGTCTAACAGGCTGAGCAAAACACCCATTTTCAGGTATTAGTCATCATAATGTTAGTGTGAGAGGAAATATTCAGCATGGATATTTTTGACACCATTTGCATTAATTCTCTGCAATCATATCACTTTTACACTATTATTAAATTGTGCCATCATCATCAACTCCTCTTCTCCACCTCAACTCTTCAAGTTTCAAACCACACAGAATGAACGAACACACATACACACACACACACACTGAAAATACCTTGATTCCTCTCAATCCTACGATGCCAATCTCCCCTTTCTCTCCCTTACGCCCGAGCAACCCATCTTTTCCTGGTAAACCCTGGAAGACAAAACAGAAATCATCCATCATTCTGTCCACTAAAGAGAGAAAAACACACACTGAAAATCTACACAGACCGATTCGCCGGGTACTCCAGGCTGGCCGGCTTCTCCCTGCAGAGCAAAGACAGAATTACTGTAATTAGAGCAGTAAAATTATTACCTGGACTGACTACTGACTGACTTCGCTAATAATCATCACACTGATTTAATCACAATGATCGTCCATGCTCAGCGTCACTTGCCTTCTGTCCGCCAGGACCACGGGCCCCTGGGAACCCAGTGGCTCCTCTTTCTCCTGGCTCTCCCCTCAGACCCTGATGTCAAATACACACAAATGTACATACTGATCATTAATTGCATCAATACAGTGACATCTCATCTGGAGATATGGTTACTGAATAATCTTTAAATGTCATCATTAAGTGGCTAATTTTTTGTTCTTATTTCACTGTTTGCCTGCTTGACCATCAGATACCCAGGACTAATGACAACCATCAAACAACCAGTCTATTAAGCAATTAAGAAAATTCATTGACAACAGTGTGGATAATAGATTAATTGTTATCAAACAATGGCTGATTTCAGCTTCTCAAATGCAACAAATAATTCTAAAAAAAACCCTAAGTAGGAGTCCTAAAACGATCACATTTGTTCTGGCAAGAATAAAGGAATGTACCTGCTCTCCTGGAGGCCCCTCTTGACCCTTTGCTCCTTTTTCTCCCTGCACACCTTTGGGTCCCCGGTCACCCTAAAATGGAACAATAGTGAAATCCACAAAGCACAACCAAATATTGAATGAAACAAAAGTGGATATTTTTCTATATTAAACATTTTGACCCATCCAGTGTTTACTGACTGTTTCTCCTTTGTTGCCCTTTTCTCCAGGAGGTCCTCCCACCAGCACAGTGTCCCCCTGTGAGTGACAGTGCAGCTGTAAACATCTGCTTTCACCCCAAAGGCAAAACATCAACACACAATGTTTCATCCTCTTACCTTTTCTTAAGCTGTGTCACTCACTAGTATCACAGCTCATTAACATTGTGTGTATTCATATATTCCTCCTGCTCTCTACAGAGCAAATCTCATGAAAGAGCTCTTTCAAAACAACTGCTGCTGACACAAATACGCCTCAGTTTCCTCTTTCTCCATTTCTCTGTCACATTCGTTTACAAATATAAACAAATACACGAGACAGAGAGAAAGAGAGTGAGCAGTGGAGCTTATTCGATATTGAAGCGCGCACACACCTTCTCTCCTTTGTCACCTTGCAGCCCAATGTCTCCCTGAAAAAAAAAAGATTGAGAGCAAAACATTTCATTCAGGCGTGACATATTAATTCACCACTTTACATGAGCAGAACACTCAGGGGATGCAGCTCGCATGATGGCACATAAAAATGGGAAAAAAGACTGGTAGTGTTCACCTTCTCTCCCCGAACGCCGCGAATCCCTGGGGGACCCTGATGGACACACAAACACATAAACGCCATGCTCCATTATAGAGTGTATGGCTTCACAGTGAGCACAGGTTGATCTCACTTTAAAATGACAGGCATTAAGACACTGTGAGGGAGGACAAGGCTTAATGAATAATTAGTTTGCAATCTAAGAAATACATTGTGTCCTTGTGAAGAACAGCTGCTCTATAATAACAAAGATTTATGCTTGTGTTTCTCACAGACTGCCTCATGGTGAATTAGGCCTTTAGCATAACACAACCATGGAAGAGATTCTGAAAGCTTTGATGGAAAGGCTCTGTTGAAGTGTGTCATGTTCCTGAGCAATGGCTGATGGATCAAAAAAGGAAACACATCATATTTTACCGGTGACCCTCTTTCTCCATCCAAGCCAGCACGACCCTCCTCTCCCTAAGACAAGACAGACAGAGAAAGGCAGACAAATACACAAGTGTTATCATCCTGAGGCTAATTCATATCAGATCATATCTTCAATGACACAGTGATGGAACCGATGTCTCACTCTAGGCCCTGAATCTCCTCTCTCTCCTCTGGGACCGGAGACACCAACTCCAACTTCCCCCTGGCAAAAGAAACAATATGAACACCCTTCGAAAGAGTCCATTAACATTTAAGCAGGTAGATGGAAATATGTGTCGGTTTGGATAGTCACCTTATCCCCCTTGACTCCGTTGGTACCAGGAGAGCCCTTGAAAAAAAAGTATTGATGGTACAAATCGTCATCATCAAAAGTCACATCTGCCATAGTCTATTTGTGTTTCTCTCTTTTCCTCTCTCACACTACTACATATCACTACTCAGGAAGCTAAATACAAGAAGTAACCAACCAAGAAGTTCCAACAGCAATCCAGAAGTACAGCAGGATCAAAATCAAGCCTGAGTACAGGTTCTTTCAGCTGAAGGCTTCAAGCTACTAATTACAGGCCAATAAAAACTAAACTCACTGCTTCTCCAGGAGGGCCAGAAGGTCCTGGGGGTCCGACATTTCCTGGACGGCCTGCAAATCCTTGGAGACCCTGAAAAAAACATCTCAATAGTTAAAAGTCATTCCACAGGGAAAAAAGACTCAAAGTCATTATAGTAAAGCATTATGTAATCAGCAGCTCCACTCACCCTCTCCCCTTGTGGTCCAGGTGCTCCAGGTTGTCCAATTTCACCTCTCAGACCCGGCGGCCCAGTGTCACCTGACTTCCCCAGTGGCCCTGGAGGACCAGGTGAACCAGGGAGGCCAGGATCTCCCTGAAATCAACTCACAGTTAGATTCTGACCTGTAAAAATACTGACTCGAGAGACACCACAGGCTGTTGCTCACCTTCAAACCTAGGGGCCCAACCCGACCGGGAGGACCTGCTAGTCCGATGCCTTTCTCTCCCTGCAACACACATGTTGTCATAACCATCACAATGATGTGGTATGATTTAAGGCATTTTATTGATACACGGGACAAAAGCTCACCTTATCTCCTTTTGGCCCAGGAGATCCCTGTGCCCCCTGCATGAAAAAATATGTAGGTGTGAAAATAAGAATTAATGGAAAGAAAACAGAATAAATATTCAAATGTTTTCTGCTCATATTAATATTATTATTAACAAAGTGCGGTTGCAGTTTGCTTAAATAGTGTTACAAATTTTTCCAATTCATCATCATGCTGGTGAAGGCACCTTCCATCAGTATTGTTAGCGTCCTGTCAGCGGCTTGGCTGTCATTACAGTTAACATGCCTCGTTAACCTCAAGGACGACAAATAATCAAAATCACGAGCATCGGAGGAGATTACATTCGACACTTTTAGATAGAAGGTCTAGAGGCTTTAATCACGCTGCGATAGAAAGACGGTTGATTAAATTGAGATTAAATAATTGTCGGGCTTTGGAGTGATGGAGTGAAAAAGAATCCCAGTTTGAAATGTGGGGGCACAAAAAGGCAAAAACTAAAGACATTTATTTGAATCATTATGGAGATACTGCACTTTGTGTGATTTCTGGATACCAGAAATGTCAGTAAAACATTTGGAGGCCTCCCAGCAGACACATGCTAAATATCAATAGGCTGCACATGATGATTGTCATATTGAAATCGGAGCTGGATGCTGAATTTAAGTAGTTACTCCAAAAATAGTTGAGAGACAGAATGGGAGCAGAATGTGATAATGTGCCAATCATCTTTGACATATACTCAAAATAGTACAGAGACAATATATTTAATGTTTAACCTCATTGATGTCATTGATTTTATAAATATCTGTTTATTCTGAATTTGATGGCAGCAACATGTTTTAAACAAGTTGGGACAGGAGCAACAAAAGACTGTGAAAGTTGTGGACTGATCCAAAAACACCTGTTTGGATCATTCCACAGGTAAACAGGTTCATTGGTAACAGGTGATAGTGTCATGATTGGGTAACACATGATCGTACAAAGGAGATTATATGGACTCAGGAAAACTGTTGTCAGTAAACACAGTTTGTTTGGAAATGATTGCATTCTGTTTTTATTTTTTCCACAGCATCCCAACTTTTTTTAAATCAGGGTTGTAATAGTGACATTAAACCTTCACTAATAGATGATAGCATTATACATTTGGGAACAATGTAAAGATAAACAAACACATTCAGTCGATTTCAAAACAAAACCACGGTCTACATCCAGACAAAAAGGAGTGGACACCGTTTACTCACATCTTCTCCAGGATCTCCCGATTCACCAACCACTCCCTGGTGTGACGACAGATAACATATTATCAACTTATTTTCCCGTTAACAATAAATGTGTGTGTTGCTTAATGACTGTACTCACTCTCTCTCCCTTGATGCCGGCAGCACCTTTATCTCCCCTGGTGCCCTGACAGACAGCAGGTGTCACACAGATTAAATGAAAAAGCACATTTTCACACTGACTGAGAGTGAGCCTTCAGTGCTTTGGTCAGACTCACCTTTTCCCCGGGCAGACCTCTCTCTCCAGCTATGCCTGGCAGTGTTTGACCAGGAAGACCCTTCATCAATTATAACCAGGACAGTTAGGTCAGCTGCATTCAGCTGCTCTTTTCTGCTCCATCATATTTAAGTCTTTCACCTGCAGCCTAGGCTGCATTAACTGAGAGTACTAAGCATCTCCATTCAATACTTACATTTAACAATCTATGCTACAGCTAAAATGAGGGGGAAAAAAAACACCTTAATGTAGCTACTTGCACACTGGCGCTTATAACAGTGACTCACCCTCTCTCCCTTAGGTCCAGGAGGTCCAGCTACAGCCTGTAAGAGTGCAGAAAATGGGGAAAATAACAGTAATTACCTGTTCAGCACAGCACGGGTCCTTGTTCATGAAAAGACATAAATGTACACTTAAAAGCTTTGGTATTCAAGTATCATATTGGCAGAACCATTAGTCTTTATAGTTATTAAAGATTAAGAACATGGTGAGCAAGGACACACAACTAATGCACAGCTCCTACTGTGTAACCACTGCCCTACACCTGAGTGGTAATGTGAAATCTAAACTTTCCTGCTCTGTAGGAGGCAAACCTCCTACAACAATTCACCAGAGGGACAAAAGACTAACAATACGACCTTTCAATTATAATTTACAATATTGAAAGAAAAACTAGGTCATCATTGTTAATTCAAGGAACAATTTGTTGATATTCGTCAGAAGTTATTTGTTGCTGTTTCCTTTACATCTTGACAGAGCAACAACTTCAGATAAGTTGTTGTTACTCGCTCTTAGTTGTAGAATGAGTAAAAGAAGCAAAATAGAAGCTCAAGTTCTATTATTGTTTGCAGCTGTATTTAAGAAAGCTTTACACATGTCGGTTATCAAAGTTCATTGCAACTGTGGAGCTGGAAAATGCGGTGTCACTTCATCTTTGTTTCTGTGTGTGTGTGTGTGTGTGTGTGTGTGGTGGAGCCGCCCAGCAGATGGACAAGTGTTGCCTGGTTATTTATCAAGCATGTGAACTCACTGACAGTGTCACTGTGGCTCTGTCCAAGGTGCTGAACCCGAGGCTGCCGGCAGTGAGCGAGCTGTCTGAGATACTCTTCACGATTCATGCCAACATCACAAACAGCGGGAACGGTAGCGAATACTGAGTGCCTGACAGGTGAGCTCCATTTGGTACCTTGTTTCTCTAGACACTTTTAACCAGCTCCTGGCAATGATTACTTTGAACTGTTTTGAAAACAAAGGTGCTGGTGGTGGTGGTGATTAAGATGTCAGGGACCTTTGTTACATGTCATACCCCTCTCTCTGATTAAAGTTACAATATGACATGAACTCCGGACAAACATTCCCTGAGACACAATACAAATGATTTTAAAACTACACTTTGTTTACTGGGAAGAACAAAGAAGAGTCAGTAAAGCTGATAACATAGAAATTAGTGTAAAGGTTTTTGTGTTTTCTTGTCATGGATGATGAACGTCTTTCTATGGTTGAATAAACATGTGCTTTGGATGCTTAACTGAACAGCTCAAGCCTTTCTACACACTGATAAACAAACATTTCATCTCTGAAACAGCGAGAGCGAGTCACTGAATTCCTATCAAAATGCTTAGAAAACACAGTTGGACAGCCAGTAAATGTGTGAGCTACTACATGTCATTATGAAATCTGGCAGCAAACCTGCTGTTCTGCATTACAAAACTTTGTGCTCCGGGCTAAAAAGTTCGATGGCTCCTGGCTCAGATGAGGAGGATCTGTAGCACTAGCAGCAGCAAATGAAGAGTACAGTGCACATTATTTTAGAAGCTAGGGTCAGGTGCATACATAGGTAAATCATAGCTTGGTAGCAGTTAGTTTATATTGTAAAATTAACCTGATTGCTGTTGGTATCTTCAGTCTAATGATAATGATCTTATAAAAAAACAAAGATGATTTAGACTTTATGTGATAATGTGATGAGCACTGTAGTGAGAAGGTTATGAAGATATGTAACCTTCTCTGTCATTTTCTGTCATATTGAAATCCTCATCTGCAGAACTGGCACAGACTTCATCAAGAGCCAATCCCTATTAACAGATGCCTGCAGTCGCTCAAATACAGACAACTGGCAGGCAATAATAAATCAGTATCAGTGCAGAAGTAGGTTCCATTTGAGGGCTAAGTAGTGCTGACAAATCACGGCTAAGCAGAGGTGGGACTTTGCCTTTAGTTCAGTCTAGCAAAGTGACTTTTGCACCTAAAATGTTATATATTACAGTGTAAGTAGAAATATTCATTTCAAGCAATAATTCATGGAAACTCAGATCATGGATGCCAGCTCACTCTGCTTTTACCAGTTCCTACCACAAGTTTATTGTACACTATCATGTGACATAAGATGCCATGTTCTCAGAAAGGTTAGACTAGACAAAATCTTGAACTAGCCCAACACAATATCTCTTTATAAGGTGTCAGGCAGAGGTTTTGTTTCCATCTTATCTACTACAAGATATACAGTATAAGAACCGATACGAGACAGTCCACAGCGGCTTGTGCCACTTGCAGACTGACAGGCTGGTGGAGTACTTTAATAGAACTCTCAAAGCAATTATCCGTAAATTTATGCAAGGATTTAGCTGAAATTCACATTCATGGCTGGTTATTTTTAGAGTGGGAGGCACTACAATCCTCCACAGGGTTTCCCCCCCATTTAGATACAATTCTACAAAAAAAACACTTCAGGGCTGTACTGCACCAGATAATATAGGGTGAACACAAGTGACTTAATATGTTTCAGACATGTGAAAACTCATTTTACTGGGGCAGCAAGTGCAAGAGATTTGGTCTCTGAATGTCAATCAATAACAGTCATATAACAGAGACAGCTTGCACAGGAAGATGAACTTCTAGTGTTGCTGCCTAATCACAGCTCAAAATACTCACCAAATGGTGAGGGATGTTTTTGCTGGGTGTTTAATGCAACAGTAAGAGGAGAATGACAGACATCATTTCATGTAATTTAACAGTAGAATTTTGTAAAAGAAGGGGAGAGGAGAAATCTTGTCTCCTGTTTCTGGCCACAGTGAACATGGAGTGAAATGAACAAAGACCAAATATTCCAATATTCAAGTGCTGAGGTAGCTGTGTTATCACAGTGACAGGTGCCTCACCTTATCGTCTGTATGTAGATATGTAAATTCAGTGACCATTAAACAATATCTCTGTCCCTCGCCTTGCATTGACTTTACTGGATCCAACCACATGTCACTGATGGATCCCCACATCAACAGAGTCTTTTCAGTGAGAGCTGTTCGGAGCTCAGACTGCTGCAGCCTACTCAGAGATATCACAGTTTAAATATCAGAGTTTATAGAGAGAGCTAGCAGCAGCAGATAACCAACAGTGGGACTCCGGGCCAACTACAAGGAATGTACAAATAGCAGGGGAATGTATCTGGAGCACTATTTGGGTTACAGGCAGCCACAGCCTCAGGTGGACAAACAACAGCAGCCTGACCACGGACCCTGAGGGAAGACTCGGAATAGGACCACCTAGTGTTGTGCATCAGATGAAAACTCTTGCAGTGGGAAACCAATAAAAGCACTACAGAAATGTTTTTTTTATTACTTGAGGCAGCAAATCATTCTGTTGCTAGTATCACATCCAATATAAGCAACCACAAAAACCAATTTCAATGACTGTCCTTTTGGCCAGAAGCTGCTCAGTACATATAGCACGTTCTCACCTTCCCTGGAGGACCGCTGTCTCCCTGCTCCCCTTTTAAGCCCGCCTGGCCTGGAGGTCCGGCAATACCCTGAAGAGCAAATTACACCATGATGACACCGATGAGAACTTGATAAAAACAGCACACTACACACTACATACACAGTCCACCGCGGGAACACAAACACTAGCACGCAGACACACACCTGCTTTCCTGGTAGTCCATGTATTCCTTCCTTGCCAGGCACCCCATCTCTTCCAGGGACTCCTGGTTTGCCTGCTTCACCCTGAGGAGCAGCACATACTTCAGTATACGTGATATTTATTTAATCAGTGTGTAGTCACACTTATATTTTGGAAATTTTTTTATCACAGGAGAGACTTTTTAAAGTTTGTTTTCTTATAAAATCTCCTCTATTAAATATACTGTATGTTTTTTTTAATTATTACCCAATCAGCCAACAGTTTACAACAAAAACTGAAACAAAAGAACAGTGTTGAAAAGCTGTTTGTAGTGCTCACTGTTAATAAAAGGCCTGTATGGTGTACATGACATGCTGCAGAGATTGCTTGTTTTTCAGCTGAAGGTACAACAAATCACATGTTGTCTAACTTGCATTTTCACAAAAGCACAGCTGTCATTTATCAACAAAAGCTCTCTACACATGTTTTGGCATTTCTATTTAATTACCTTTCCATTTTCAGTTTCTTACTGAAATGCCTCAGGCTCAAATTGTTTTTTTCAATATTACACTTCCTCACTGTGCAATGCAGCAGCAGTAGCAGCCAGATCAAGCCTGCATACTCACCACCTGCCCTGGGAGTCCTGGGGGCCCCTGTGGACCCTGCAGAGGAGAAATAAATACAGCGGTATGAGGGAACACAGTGTGATAAACACACAAGATTTTCAATGAATGAGAAAACAAGGAAGCAGTTTTTTCCCTGAAGAGAAGCTGTGATTTATGGGAACACTTACAACAGCTCCTGGAGGGCCTGGTGGTCCTGGTAGACCTGTGCTCCCTTGGGCACCAGGAGGCCCCTGCAGAAAGGAGACATACATTCACACACTGGAAATCTGTTGTATAACTTCACTTTCTAGATTGTAATGTGACTATATAGTGAAGGCTATTTGATCTTGTGTCTAATAGATGTAAAATGGTTTTACCTGCACACCAACTCCTGGCTCTCCTTGATTACCCTGTGAAAAGTAAACATTTTATGACTTTGGCTCAAGTAACAAACAAGAACTTAAGTACACATGCTGTGACAGGTAGCACACTGAGATGTATAACCATGACTCCAAAAAAGGTGGGACGCTATGTAAAACCTAAATAAAACAGAGTGTGATAATCATTGATTTTGTAAATATCTGTTTATTCTGAATTTGATGGCAGCAACATATTTCAATCAAGTTGGGACAGTAGCAACAAAAGACTATGAAAGTTGTGGACTGATCCAACAACACCTGTTTGGATCATTCCACAGGTAAACGGGTTCATTGGTAACAGGTGATAGTATCATGATTGGGTATTAAAGGTTCATCCTGGAATGACTCAGTCAGTCACAACCAAGGATGGAGAGAGGTTCACCACTTTGTCAAACACATGATGATATAAAGGAGATTACTACATGGACTCTTTTAAAACTGTTGTCAGTAAGCAGTCAGTTTGTTTGCAAATGATTGCATTCTGTTTTTATTCATGTTTTAACCAGCATCACAACTTTTTTGGAATCTGGCTTGTAGTAAGCTCACCTTCACGCCTGGTGGACCTGGAAGCCCGTTGGGACCCATGGGGCCCTAATTGAAACACATATCACCAACATGTAACTGCTGCTGTTAACAAGAGTCTGTGAGTGTGTATTCATGGTTCGTCATGTGTGTCATGCTTACAGTTGGCCCCCTCATACCAGTCTCTCCAGGGTTTCCCTATAAGCAAAATCAAAAGTCATACATGGGACATTCACATCATAAAACGCTGACTAAACTATATTCACTAAGTTGTATTTTAAAGAAATGCTTTGAAAAAGCTTATTCCGAGTCCTTGCTGACAATTAGGGGAGACGATTGATACCACTCTTGTGTTTGCCATTAAATCTTTCTTGAAGTGACTGTGCCATGCTAACAAATAGTACCACACACAAGACATATTTATGCATAAATATGTTTATAAAAATTGACCCCATAAAAAAGTATAGGATACATTTTTATGTGCTGATATTGGACAACGTGGTGTTAACATAAATAATGCACAGATGTATTACTGAGAGACGAGAGTGTCTCTCCAGGAGACACAAATATACAAACACATAAACATCTGACTGACTTATGACAACAGGTAGGACAATACAAACATAGAGGATCAACAGTGCCAACAAAGAGACACTCAGATGGTAAGCTCTGAAAAATCAGTGCTGTGAGAGGGATAAGCACACAACAGACAGCAGGCACAGCTGCATGCACGATAAGCAGACTCAGGCAAATCGACAAACACAGTACTTTTTGGAGAACACCCAATTCAGTATTCCCCCCCTACTATTGTACATTGGATCCTGGCGAGAGCTTCAGCTCAGGATGTCAGCTGACTTCCTTTCATCTCCTCCAACAAATCTGTGGTGTTTTACATGTTTAAAATTCAACTTCAAAACTCTCTGGAGTTTGACACAGATTCTTTGGGGACACATGGTCTTCATTAATATTCCATGATGACCCGATTGAGTTCTGACTCCCATCCCTGACCACAGCTCTCAGAAGGATGTTTCCAATACAAATGAATTAGGATTAAAGTGGTGAAATTTGCCTGGGAGGTACATGACAACGTGTGCATCCTAATGACTCTGTTCTAGTCTCCGCTTGTTAAATTCAGACACATTTCAAGCTACTTGCTGTCTAAGCTAAAGCCCACTGGTGTCTCTACAGCTCTGGTCGGTTCCCCCTTTTCTCTCTTGTATCTGGTACCAAAGGGACCAGTTCTCCCAGACCTTCCTCCTCCAGAGCCCAAGCATGCCAGCCAGCAGCAGAGCACCTACCGGTCTGCCTAGAACTCCTGGGAACCCAGGAAGCCCCTAGAGAAGATGAAAGACAGTGGAAGGCGGATGACAGGAGGGTGGGGGGGGACAGGTGGGTGGACAACAGTGTTGGAAGAGGAAACAAAAACAAGGAAATGGACAGAGATAAGGCACATGTGAGGAGAGAGCAAAGTGAAGAGAGTGAAGAGTTAGCCGCACAGCTGTCTACATCTATGAAGCCTCAGCCCAAGAGGGGGGAAAGAGCTCCATCGGCTTAGTGCTTGCAGCCGACCCAGCGGTTTTGCTAGGTTACTGTTTACTCACTGGTTGACCTCGAGGACCAGCGGGCCCTGTTTGGCCCTGCTCCGACATGGAGGGAAGGAAAACAAAAAGCGTGAGGAAGTGCTTAATATCTCTCCTCTCTTTACATTTTTTCCTGCATCCGTCCAAGCAATCAAGACACACAGTACAACATTTAACCAATAGTGGGTTTGGGTTTTCAGTGATCACTGTATGGTAATAGGAGAGATGAAACCTTCATGAGTCCTCTGATGCTAGCTGGAATCCTGCTGGTTTAATAATTATAAAAAGTTAAGCAGGTGCATTATGTCTTTCATAAGCTTTAATATTCTCATATATACATAGTTCAATACATTTATAAAGGCAAATATGCAATAAGCAAGAATATTAAAAATACATTGTTTACAATATATTGTTACACTCATAAGAAAAAAATTAACAAGTCTTTTGAAAGAAATATTCACTAAATAGTTACACAAGCTTCTCTAAAACAAGACAGTCATTACCATATCATGCAAAAAATGAAAAGGACAATATTGTCATTTTAAACTTCACCTTCAGAAGTACAACTTGTAATTCCCATATAGGACGTCAGACTTACCGGTTTCCCATCCTGACCAGGTTTTCCTGTTTCTCCCGGTATTCCCTGAGATGACAAACCACAGATGGCTTCTTATGAAAAATGTGTAGTAACAAAAATACAGTAAGATCAGATTTTCTTACTTTACAGTTTGTGATTATTATAAAACCCCAGTCCAGATTGCACCTGAGAACCAGCTCACCTGCGAGCCATCACGTCCTCGTTCTCCAGACTCTCCTCTGTCTCCTTTGTCACCACGAGGTCCCGCAATTCCCTGTAAGACACATTCAAAGTAGATAATTTACATATAGAAACACACGACAGTGCATATCTTGACATATTTATTATGTGAAAATCTCACCCGGTCTCCTTTAGGTCCCAATGGTCCTGCAACACCAGGCTCTCCCTTCTGTCCTGAAACTCCTGGAAGGCCTCTGACCCCAGGTGTACCGATCAGTACTGACTCAGCAGATGCTCCCTACAGTAAATAGACACACAAATGCTTATGGATTCTATGTGTATCTTATATTTACAAATGTGGGATTTTCATTGTTTCACTACATCAGTAACAAGGACAAGGAGGAGTTTACCTTTTGACCTTGTGGACCGGCTGGTCCAGTTGTCCCGGGTTTACCCTGAAAACAAGAAACTCTCATTTCAGTGTAGGAGTGGTTACATAAAACATGAATTTCTTCTCAGGACCTTGATAAGGAGAAAGTAAACCATACCAATGTAACATAAGCACTTACAGATTCTCCTCTGTCTCCTTTCTCTCCACTCGCCCCCTGAAATACAGATACACATGACGTTAGCAGAATCATGTTCAGAAAAATGAAAAATCTCCTGCTTACCCAGCTCTCCTCTTCACCTTATCTCCTGGTCTTCCAACTTCTCCCAGTTCTCCAGCTCGCCCAGGAACTCCTGGTATTCCTGGCTTGCCTGGCTCTCCCGCAGGTCCTGGGGGTCCCTCGGGCCCTCGCTCTCCAATGGCTCTGCCTGTAGGCCCAGTTGCCCCAACAGGTCCTCGCTCCCCTTGGTCCCCTTTTGTCCCTCTCTCTCCTGGAAAACCACGAGCACCCTGGTGCACAATGGGAAACAATTTTAAACAAAACTTTTTGGTGATCATACATTTTAACAAACATTTAAATTTAGTGTTCCACCTGGACTTTCTGTGATTTTGCTTACATCACCTTTTCTCATTTTCACCATAAACCTTCAAGACGTATAGTAGATCGTCATACTTACATCTAAACCAGGTTGTCCTCTTAGTCCAGGCTCGCCCCTGTCTCCTTTTTCACCTTTCTGTGGCTTCTGCACTGTCGGCGCTTGCAGTGTGTCCTTCCTGTCCACAACCACCTTCAGATCAGACACCTGTGTGGAGGGCAGAAAAATGAAAAAGGTTGGCAAGAGCTTCGTGACTTTCAGCCACAGGTTATTGTCTGTGAAACTCTTTCTACCTCAGCTAAAGACCAGTTTCGATTTTATCTCAGCTGCTGGAAAGTCACTTGTAATCAGAGTTGTTTGTGTTCCTTTCACCTGCTGAGTCCAAAAAATACAAGGTCTAATGGTCACTTTAAAATGTATTCGCACATAAACATATATAATATTCTGTGAGAGATTGAGACAGATTCTCATCTGCAATACTAAATGGGGGTAGTAAACTCCTCCACACTGTCTGAGCTATGTTTATCCAGAGAAGTGACAATTCAGTCATGGACCTACGTCAGTCTTTGGTCTACGTCTATGACATCAACCCCCACATGCTGCAGTCCTATTTTTATAATGGCCATAAACCAAGAGCAAATCCCATATTTGCCTGAGGCAAATCTGTAAATCCACTTTTACAGGATTGAAGACATTTTTATTTTCAAACTAATTGAGCTGTTTGACACAAGACACGAGCTGAACATGAGTTATAAATACATCAGGAAGCTATAAATGGTACAAAGACATTTGCAAGAGCAAATTGACAAATATAACACTGTGCATAAGTTCCAGAAAATTTCTATTTGCAAGACAATTATCAAATGGTCTTACACTTCTAATGGGACTTTACTGATTGTCAAATGCATTTCCAAATCCAGACATTTGAAAAATGACAAAAATGACTATCAAACATATATGACTAATGAGAGGATCATTTAGGTATTTTAAAAAATGTGCTATACTGACACACATTGGTGGGAAAGTGCTTATAAGCACAAACATGTACTGTAGGTGCAAGGCTACTGTAAATAAGCACTGATGAAACAGTCTCCAGTGTGTGCAGGCTTTACTCTTCATCAACACAAACATATATTTGCATCTCAAAAGGGATGCAAGCTACAACCTCAACATGTTCAAATCCAATGTAAAGGTGTGTCTACAGATAAACATATCTCCTCAAATGACATGAAATGTAAAAACCAGAAACCTTACTACACCACTAAAGCACAACAAACAAACATTTTACAGAATCATTAAACAGCAAATCATCATCTACATACCTGAATGCCAAGGTTGGCCAGAGCCTTCTGTACATCCTGGTTTTGAGAAAGACAAAAACATCAATCAACAGAGATGAAGAGTGAGAGTCACTGAGTCACGAAAGGGGATGTGCTGACGTCTTACCACTGCTGTGCCCGGTTTGCCCGGTGCCCCATCCTCTCCTGGATCTCCCTGCCAACAAGAAGATATCAAAGTGTTAACACAAAACACATGAAACCTCACTCATGTCACACTTTCACTATAATAGAGAAGGAAGTTGAACTTACAGCATCACCTTTAAGGCCAGTTGGACCTCTGTCCCCCTGGAACAAAGACAGTTAGAAGGTCAAAAAGCAGACTAAGTGGTTACTAAACTAAAGAAAACTGAGATCAATAAGGACAACCACGACTTACTCTGGCTCCCACAGCTCCCGGGATCCCAGGTACACCCTGAAGGACAGAGCAGGGGCAATGATAAAAACGTCAACTGATAAGACAGTGGGAGGGCTGCAGCAGCACACAGAGAGAGATATAGATAAAAGACCCATTTCTGGTGCTACATGTGGGAGCACGATGCTGCTGAGGATAACAAGACCACTCAAGAGCTAAATACTGTTTTTGGCTGATGCTTCTGTATATTACCTTTTCTATGATGGTGTGCAAAAATACCACAGTTATATGAAAATATAATTACATTCAGAAGAATTGTTTGGTGTGTATAATGACTCTATCTTCCATTAATGCACAGTAGCCCTTGGAGGTCCACATTATTCCTTGCACACAACGCTACAGGAAAAGCAGCAATGTGTGTGTTGGGCTGTTATATGCATATAAAGAATGTAATTAACAATGTCAGAATGCTGCAAAGTCAAACACACTTACAGGGGTTCCTGGAGGCCCCTGCGGTCCTGGGATTGGTGCCACTTCAGCTCCTTTAACATACACAACCTAAGAGAGAGGGACAGAGCATAGATAGGTGAAAATCAATCCCATTCACAGTATTTTTCGAATGTGTCTACATCAGCTGTACCTGTCCAGGCGGACCGATGCTGCCAGGTACTCCAGGAGTCCCTGGAGGGCCAGTGGGTCCAACAGGCCCAGCAAGGCCCCGGTCTCCTTTCAGCCCGTCACGGCCCTGGAAAACACATGCGATTACACAGCTGAGACTCTCTCTACACAGGGTAACTTCCTCCTGCGCTATAGTAGAGTGAACTATAAAATCAAAGCAGGTGGCTGCTGCCACCCCTCCACTGATGTTCGAGAGATAATTAATATGAATTTGCACATGAAAACAGCACTCTGACATTTGGCGCCTCTTTGGATTCCTCTCAGAAGTGGCTCCCCCTTAAAGGCTAAGCTTGATCATTAGAGGCTAGTGAACGTATAGAGCTGCTTCTGAGAAGCCTATTGATTCAGCAGTGAGTGAGAGTGTGATGGTAATGTCAATGTCAGAGCAAACTACAGTTGATAAATACACACTTGAGGGGAAAGGGATGAGGAGAAAAGAAAGGAAGAAAGCTGATGTGTAATACAATAAAGTCAGGGAAGGTGGGATCAATACAGGATGGAGGGGTTGAGATGGGGCAGGTTGAGTTACACAGTGTAGAGACAAATTGACAACAAAACACAAAGGGATAATAATATAAAGGAGATTTGGTAATACTGACATCTCTTCCAGCTGCCCCTGCATCTCCTTTGTCACCCTGCAAAATTGAGGACAAAATAGTCAGATTCACAAAAAACAAAACAAAACAGACATAATAACAACATTCTTCAGAAACAATTTTATTGCTTGATTACACGTTTGCTGCTTTTACATGAGGTGTGTCCTTTAACTAATAAGCACTGCAAATGCTCCACAATAATATTCAAAATACCTAATATTTTGTCAAAGATATTCCACTTAAACAGACCAATGTACATGCCTACATCCATAGGAGGATGTCCAAAAATTGAAAATAATTCTGAACTTGCATTAAAGAGTCACAAACCTTTCTCCCATCTTCACCTGGAACACCATCCTCACCCTGTAAGGCAAAACAAAATGCATCACAGAGTTCACAGGAACAAACTGACAAATGGTCGGACCGCTGCAGGAGCACTCCGAAAATTCAGTGCCATTATGTCAAGACAGCCATCACAAAGCAGACCCCAATATAAACGTCCACATTGCTTTTGATCTGCTTTTGAATATTACGTGCAAGAAAGTGCACTCAAGGATTTACCCATTTACCAGAGTGATAGAGAGACATACTGCAAGGAAAAACAAGCCCTACTCTCAAGATTCATATTTTGACTGAACAGAATCAATATCACAATATGTCATTCAAGCCACTGATGTAATCTGTCATATTACAATGCATCAAAGAGAGATGATATTATATTCAAGATGCTGAAGGTGAGAAAATTTAGAGTCAGGAGTTACCACTTTGCCAGGGGCCCCAGGTTTACCATCTTCTCCTGCTTTACCCTGAAACACAATAGCAATGATATTGTGACCTGACTAAGTAAACAAAGGGAAATGTACAAAAATGACTGGATGAGACTCATGAGGAGATACATAAATACAAAAATAACAGATCATGTGCATGTACTCACAGGTGTCCCTGGAGTGCCTGGAGGCCCAACAGGGCCTTGGAGGCCCTGTTCCCCTCGAAGTCCTGGCAAACCCTGACAAATGAATCAAATATACATCACGGTGAATCTCACTTTAATTGAGACTAAACAGCTGCTCAGTTAAACATATATACTTTAGTAGTGTAAAAGTGGAGCAACCCTTGAATGTTGGTACATGTAAGAAAATGAAATGTGCACAGGATTGCAGATGCAGCAGTAGCCATAGGGCTGCTGTCAAGTGTCTACTCCTTAAAATAGAATTTACACTGTTTAACTAAACTGTAAGTTGAGCAGTTGTGGACTTTCAGGATCATTATTATGGTCAATATTACATAATAATCTACTGTGAAACTAGATTGGGAATGTCTTTCCCTTCAGTAGGCTTATGCAACTGGCCACAGGAGTGAAGGCCGAACATTAACACCTCCACAGTGCCCTCTGCAGCACATATACATAAAGTGCACATATTGCTATTTAACTCATTAGATAAATAGAAATTTGGCAACTAAAGTGATCAACAGACAAAAATATCAGCATTTCTTTTCAAATGACTACTAATAACTATTACAAATCAGGGCCAACCAAACAGCTACACATGAAAAAAAACTCACATCTCTCCCAGCATCGCCCGGTTTCCCAGAATCACCCTGTAACACAAAGGAAACAAAGGTGTAACAACTACACACACATTCACCACCCACTGAGGCAATGTTTTTTGTTTGGTGAAAACATGGCATAAACGGAAGTACCCTTTGACCAGGTGGTCCAGAAGCACCTGGTTTACCATCAAGACCAGGACGTCCATCTAAGCCGGATGCTCCCCGTTCTCCCTAATCACACAGAGATTCTGGGTTAGAAAACTACTTTACATGGTGAAACAGCGAGGGAACAGTTCAGTTGGCTGAATTCAACTTTTAGCCATGAAGCCTCCTGCCAGGCCCCCTGTGCTTCATCCCACTGGGAATCTGCACTGAACTGGAAACAGAATCCAGTGGAATGAAGGACAGCAAGACCTGCCACTCACCAGAAAGTGGAAAATATTGATAAAATTACACGGGTCAGTTCAGTAGGTGAGACTGTGAGAAGCAATGATTGATTTCAAACCTTCTCTCCAGGCGCTCCTCTCTCTCCTGAGTCACCCTGGAATTAAAAAATATATCAGAAGTGTTAACTTGTGAAAGGAAATGGACAAATGTTTCAGATTTTTACAGATATGTAGTTATGAGAATTGAAGTAGAGAAGCAGTGACAGAAAGCAAACTCACTCTCGGGCCTGCGAGCCCTCGTTGTCCCTCTGAACCCTTTGCAGACAGCAGGGAAAGAACAAGAAGTCACAGAGGATCATCAGTCACGCATACTAAATCGACGGGGAAAGGGGTCAGCGAGCATACAGATGCATGTACAGTGGCTTATCAGATGGCCAAAGAAGCATTTACAAATTGCAAGAACGAGGCCACTCACTCGTGGGCCTGGGGCTCCGGGAGTTCCTGCCTCGCCTTTTTGACCTTTGCTGCCGTGCTCTCCTGGGTCGCCACTGTCGCCCTGGGATTCACAATGACGTAAATTGTTTTAGCTCCTTTTTTTAAAATCCCAATTAGTCTTCATTTAATCGTAACATGGTGGTTTGGAGTTTTCACACTAAGTGTCTGCAATAACTACAATAGCTGCCTGGATTTGGAATGATGCTTAGTGCAACTCTTCACAGGTACAGTACATACTTTCTCTCCTCTCTCTCCTTTCAGCTGGCCCTGGATGTCAGCCTGTCAGCGAGAGAAAACACAAGATTGCATTTAGTCTCAGCTAGCAAACATGGATAAATGGTTCAAGTGTCCAGTTGCTGTTCCTCCAGAGTCAGGCTTACAGGAGCTCGGGTAGGAAAAAAGAGGCCAAGCCCAAACACTGGAGGTTAAGTGAAAAATATATTTTATGGATTTACTTGTACATGTGTCGATCCACTGCAGCCTCAGGGTTTTCATTGTGCTGAGGTCCTGACAAACATTTCAATGAAGGCAGCTTTACCAGAGCACCAAACACTCTGAAAGTCTTGGTAAAACTGAGGACTTTTTCTGTCAAAAACTGTCAGAACTTTAATATAGGTCAGATCAAAGTGAAGAGACTGATGTGTGTCAGACAAAGCACTGGAGGCATCTTACTCTGTGTCACTACTTGTGTGTACTTCAAAGAAGCCAAATCCTATCGACCAAGATCTCGTTCTACCTGCAGCCATAGTTTTGGCTGAAACTATGATTGACAGTAAATCAGCCAATGCACTCAAGACAGTTCCATCATCAAAGCACAAAGAGTCCTGTTGGATTGATGATGTCCGTTAATATTGCTGGACAAGTGGTGGATAAAATAAAGCAAGCAGGTCAGTTCACTGCATAGTTGGATTAATGACAGATGTTAGTGGCAATGTTTTTTTTTCTGGTTATAGATAATCTGGAGTTGAAATCCTCATATTTGTAGAGATGGCAGCAATGATGGAGAGAGTGCATGGGCTATATACAAAGAAGGTAAATCCAAACAAGAGAATGAGCCCTGAGTTAAGTGCTGCTTTGGATGATGCAGTTAAGGTGATTAATTACATTCAGTAGAGGCCAATGAATCACAGGCTGTTTAACAATCTTCGTCACAACAGTGGGTCAGAGCATGAGCAGCTACTGCTTCATACTGACGTCCGCTGGCTGGCTCGTGGTAAAAAGGTCCTGAGACTGTTTGAACTATGCACTGAGGTGGTCTTGCTGAAAGAGGTCTTGCATCCCCTTGCAGCAGTGTTTGAGGACGCAGAATGGGCTGCGCATCTGGCTTATCATGCTAATGTGTTCAACACATTGGATGACCTCAGTCTTCAAGGCAAGGACTCACAGATCCTTAACATGTATGACAATGAATGGATTTATAAAAAGGTCGAATTATAGGAGAGGACATATGAGGAGATGTGAGCTGTTTCCCACTGCTTAATGCTCATTTTGCGACCAGTGACGTTGAGTCCTGTGGTGAAAATTGAGAAAGTGCATCTGTCCAAACTCGACACTGATTCCAACCAGTGCTTCCAAGATATTGAAGCAAAGTCAGAAAAACTGGACTGGGTGATGAACCTGTTCAATATGACTGAGAGCAGCAGCAGCCTTCCTGCAAGACTACAGGAAGATCTGATGGATTTGTCACTAAAGATGGCACAGCAGTAATAAGTAATTAAAAGATGGCAAGTAATTGGTGGAGTTTTGGGGTGATGTTCAAATGAAGAATGTGCAGTAAATGAACTTGTACCTTTTGGATCTATTTATGTGTGAAGTAACCTTCTTAGCTTTGACTCACATCAAAACCAAACAGAGGAACAGGCTGAATGTGGAGAACAGTTGAAAATGCTACTGAGTCTGAATATTATTATTATTTTTAAACATAATAAGTAAATGTCTTTGTTTTAAAGGGTAGTCATTCAAATGAATTTCATTTAATAAATAGTTGTGTTAGATTCTAATAGTTTAATATGAGTTTAGAACCAGTTTAGACAAAACACATGTACGTGAGGGGGTACTAAGACACCTCAAGAAATACATAAGACAAAAAAGGTTGGGAACCACTGAAGTACAGTGTGACACACTCACCATTTTTCCTGGTGGTCCTGGAGGCCCTTGGGGTCCCTTAAAGAAGAGAGTGAAATATGTGAATCCACTAGCAGTAGATACAAAGTTACAAAGCGCTTGGTAAAAATAAAGCAAACAACAAACCAGTTCTCCTTTTTCTCCTCTCGCTCCCACAGGTCCAGGGCTGCCCTATGATCCAACACAGATACAACACAGATCAATAAAGACGCTGAGCAGCCAACCTTCTTCACTGTTTCCACTCTCAAGACCTCAGTCGAATAGACCAAGAGCATATTGAAAAGCTGTCTGTATGATGATACATAAACGCGTGTCTCACATTTCGGCCGTGCTCTCCTGGGTCTCCTATGTCTCCTTTCTCTCCTGGTCGTCCTGATTGACCAGGAAGTCCCTGAGGTGGGTCAATAAAAACAACTGAACTGAACTTTCCATTGGTAGTTTTAGAATGAAAACTTGACAATGAAATGTGTCAGAGACATTTGTCCTACCCTCAGTCCTCTTTCTCCTGACTTCCCTGGAAGTCCAGACTCCCCCTAATGAAATGCAAGTTTAAAACAATAAAGACATTTGCAGTGACATGTACACAGATGTATTAATCTTCATAAACTATTACACTTTTGATAATTCGTGTGAATGTCAAGATGTCAGCAAGAACAAGGGGAAGAGATCATACTTACAGGTGTGCCTTCATCACCCTTCTCTCCTCTAGCTCCCTGTATGACATAGGTATAAAGAAATTAATTGATTTTAACTGGGGGGAAGCGTCAGTGGTGTTACATCTCAAAATCTACAGCATAAACTGAGTACAGACAACAGATAACAAAATAATGATGTCATAACATTGCATGTCATACATACAATGTGTATTGTTTTTTACCTCTAAAACAGCATCATTAGAAAGAGAAGCATGTTGGAAGGAACAAGAAAAAAGTATGATATGGTCCTATGGTTTTATATGGTTTTAAGTATAATGTCATGTAACATTGACTGTAGCATAAAATCAGTAAAAGATAGACAGTAAAGGTTTTGCAGTAGCTCACTACCAGGGCTGGGACATGTGGTTTATATCATTAGAGGGGAACCTATATCAGTGTTTCCCAATATCGATATACTGTATCACACCACCTGCAGAATCCTGATAATTAACTTGGACAACAGACACTGTTGTGGCCAACAAACAGCTCAAGGTCCAAGGATATTCAGTTTGCAATGATGTAAAACAGAGAAAACTAGTAAATCCTCATATTGGAGAAGCTGAAACAAAGCAATACAATTATTATCAAAATAGCTACCCCCTAATTTTCTGTCGATTGACTAATCAATTAATCATTACACATCATTAATTAAAAGATCATACCATTGCAATAAATTTCTTCTTTAATATTTAATAATCACCCTACTTCTTACTGTATGTAGAGAATTCTAACAACTACATACTGACAAAGATGTGTAAAGGAAGAGTTGTTAAGAAGTTAATTGTTTTAATTTCCACAGTTAAGGCTGAATGAAGCCAGACTCCATCCACCACTCTGACCTCTTTCCCAGGAAGACCTGGTTTTCCTGGGATTCCTGGCCGTCCATTCTCCCCTCTCTCTCCTGGTTCACCTGAGTCTCCCTAAAAACAGTTACAAGACCAATATAACAATCAAATAAAAATGAACAAGTAGAAAAACACACAAACACACAACATTGCAGGCCTCTCACCTTGGCAGCCGGCCTTCCGTTGATGCCAGGAAGTCCCTGTGGGAAGAACACATGTTTTATGTATTCTCGTTTTGAGCTGTTTTGGGGTGCGACTTACACAGACAGGTGGCACAAGGGAATGTTTCATAAATAATGGATGCTACTGTCAGGAATACAGCAGCTGTAAACGTTCTGATTGTGCCATTTTTGTCGCTCTGACGAGGAGGCGTTACGATGACTCAAGCGTCAACTTACTCTCTCTCCTGGTTCTCCTTTAGGTCCAACAACACCTGACCCTCCTGACCCTGAAGACCCCTTGCAAAATGACAACAAAAAGTAAATGTCATTTAAATAGATTTTAAATAGGTTTTTTGAGTATCTCATACACAAACTATTCAATTTTTTCAAGAGCATCATTGTCCCCAGTTGCTCACTTTCTCTCCTCTCAGTCCCGGCTCGCCTCTTTCTCCCTTCAACCCCTCAGGACCAGGCAGGCCTCGCTCCCCCTGTGGGATAACAGCAAAGGAAAGGAAACCCATTAGAGTGAAGGACAATTTGTGAGTGAAGAGCGAGCTTGGTTAAAATGAAAACTTAGATGAGAACAGAATTTGATAGCTTACCAGTTCCCCTTTCTTCCCTGGAAAACCTGGAACCTGCATGAATAATACAGTAAAGGCTCGTCACCATAGACAAAGGCTGACTGCCCCTGGACATTAAATCTACATCCAAAATTAAACGGAAGCTAAATTATTATATGTCATGATGTTTTTTTCTTATCTGATAACTCACACTTCTGCCGGGCTCCCCTCGTGCACCGTCGCTTCCCTGAGAACACACAGGTTCACTTGTTCTTTCATCTTTGCTTGCAAATTCATTACATCAGCTTATGAAATGTTACGCGATAGAATCACGTTCCTATTGACCTGCTGTGTCTCGTACGATTACACATAATTGAATCAGTCTCACCTTTTCTCCTGCCGGTCCACTGGGCCCCGGTAAACCCTGACGACAAATGCAAAGACTCATTCACAAGGCTGGTTATGAATTTGTAACAGTCAGACCATGCAGCAAAGTATGGGACAAAATTCACTCTGATGTCATTAGTCAATACTACATGTCAGTCTGTCACTCACTCTTAAACCTGGTGTTCCTGCGAGGCCTGGCTTCCCTGGGTCCCCCTGAGATACAACATTATTCAGATGACAGCACAAAATCCCTCTAAAAGGTAAAGATGTCAACAGTTGAACTCATTTGAATTAAAAGCTAAACCAACAGTGCAGAACTCACTCTCTCCCCAGTTTCACCAGGTGGTCCTCTCTCCCCCTGCAAAGAGCCACATTCAATGATTGTTTAGTGGGTAAAGCTTGCCCACAATCCCCCTTTATTAACACATGTACCTACGAACACACAAACAATAATTACACTGCTACAGTTGCTTGGAATAATTTGTTGATAGCAATTGTTAGAGCTTCTCAACTCGCCTGGACTCATCTGTAAATAACTATTACTGTATGTACCGAAAATCAAGGGATTTCCATAGAATGTAAAATATTTTTCGGATGCAGAGAGGTACAACTATGCATAACTATGTATATTATCTTGCACTGACAGACATCCATCTCATTAAAAAAGAAAAAGAAAATTGGGATAATAAGACCTTGGAACTGACATTAAAGCTGCCTTTCAGTTCAGGTATGAACAAGTTCTCTGCACCATATTTTTATTGGACTGAGGAAAAACAACAGCTGGCTCTGCCCAAACCATAAGATTGTTAACATCATCCAATTTTCAGTTTTTCATTACGGTGAAAAGGCATGTGCTCTTTGCTGTGGTAAATTTTACTACAAAATCTGGTGCTGTACCTATTGAATATGGACCACAGACATTTAGACTATTAAAAACCCACACTTTCACCACACAGACATGCACACACTTGATTCCCTCTCATATCATGTAACTCACCCTGTCTCCCTGTGATCCAGCCTCACCTGGCTGTCCTCGGTCTCCCTGTCAGAACAGAGAGAGACAGAGGTCATTTTTCTATTTACGCCTTACAACAGAAGTGATTATCCTTACCTTTATATTACCTTGCTACCAATTTCTCCTGGAGGCCCACGGGGACCCTGAAAGACATGAGCAAAATGCTTGATTATAACTCCATCGAGGAGGTTAGTTCCATTTCTGTTTAGTTATGTGTTTGTCTGTTAGTTAGAAGAAAATCTCAAAAATGACATAAGAGATGCCAAAAGTTTGGCCATGAGCCAATACAGAGGTGAATAGTTTTAACTGTGAACAGAGCCACCGTGTGGCCATAAATTCTTTATACCTTTCCTTACAAATTCTGAATTGTAAAACACAGAAGCACAATTCATTATTCTGTGGCCCAAGATTAACATCTCAATATAAATCACAATTTTATGACATGTATTCTGACATTTTATCCCAAATTACTACATCATCATGCAATTAGAACCTTTTTTTTTTGCATAATGCGACGTTTTGAGATCAAAATGTGATGATATTTTGTCTATAGGTATACTGCGCTACAGCATCACAATGAATTCAAAAATAACTGCGATTAGAGTAACTTAAAATTTGTAATTTGTGTTAGTCTTTGTAAAAAACAGTACAAGTTCCAGGATTTAGGTGTGAAAGAATTTTACAGTGTGATGCACATCTGGATCCAGATGCAGATCAGAAAGTTTTGAAATTGTGATGGGTGTGACTAGAAATATGCAGGCATAACGGAGGTATGTGAAATCAGTGCCTCCTAGTATTTACTGTACTGATATCATTCATCATCATCATGACAACAGCCACATAGAACTGCTGTGTGTTCAACCTACCCTGTCCCCAGGCTCTCCTTGTCTGCCTGAAGGTCCAGGTGGTCCATAAGCACCGTCGCCCTGAAAAACATTATTTCTCTGAGATAAACACCTCACGTGCTCAGCCACTCATATACTGAGTCAATCTGCAGTTACCTTGTCTCCTTTGCTACCCTGTGGTCCTGCTAGCCCTCTAGGACCCTGAGTCCCTGGAGGTCCTGAAGTACCCTGATAACAAAAATGCAATTAGCAAATGCAAAATACACCCCACCCCCACATGTGCACAGTTCATCTGCAAACTGAACATGTCAGCGCATTGGCAGTGATTGACAGTGCTTACTGGGGAGCCCTTTTCGCCCTTCACGGCCACCCCGCTGCCGACTCCTGGAGGTCCCTGTCAGCAGAGGGAGATAAGAGCTGAGGATCATTATGTTTGCACGCTCCTCGGAATATTTCTGCAGTGAGTGGACAAGCTGGCGATGGTGTGACTCACCCTCTCTCCTGTGTTGCCCTTGTCTCCCTGCAGAAACAAAGAAAGAGCGGAGAGGATGCTGAACATTGTTGTTAGGGAGAGTTTCTCTATGTTAATCTACACACATACTCATAGGTTGATACATGAACATTACACTTCTCTGCTGCTTCTTATAGTATCTAAAAACAAAGGGAAAACTGATAACAACACAATACCAGGAATGAAGCTAAACTGTTTTAATTTTTTTTTATTCTATTTGACTGAAAACTGGTGTAATGGTAGTTTCCACCAAATGAGAATATATAATCTAGTTGTGATTCATGTGAGTTTTCAGAGAAATTGTCTAAGTACTAGAAAGCATCAGCATCTGTCTCAACTATTAAATATCCAAATGTAAATTGTTTTTGGGTGCAATACAGAAAGAACAATACTAAAATCTCTATAAAAACAAATTTATACATTAAACATGATAATGTGACAAGAAAATCTCCCATACAATAGATGCTTGAGCCTCCATTGATTTAAATACGTAAATGGCTCAATGCTACCACCATGTGCATGAGTCTGTAATAACAGTTTGATGTTGGAGCAGTGGAATTCATTAAGGTCTCTAAAAATTCATTAAGGGCTCAAGAAAAGTGAGAAAACATTTCAAACAAAGATCTCAAAATTATGTCTGCTACAACAATAATCAAATGGTGTCAAAGATGTTATCTATTGACTGAGTTTAGAACAACTAACAGAATTTTGTATGTATTTGAGACTTTAAAATGTTTCTTGCACGTAAGCAGTAAAACATTTAATCTGCTAAAGCAAGCTTGCATGTTTTAGCACCAAATGACAATGAGGGAACTGTTTCAATAATTCTATTTCCATCAAGTATCATGAGAATAAAGAACTGAACACAGCACCCTCATGTTTACCAACCCAGCCGCTCCATATATGACTCCAAAAAGTGATGACAGCAGCAGACTATCTAACATTGGTTAGTCTACCTTTATCAGGGCAGACGGATGTTCACAGCAGTTTCAAAGACAGCTTGTGTTTTCATTCTGAATTTTGATTTGTTACTTGCACTTGGTGAAGTTGTGAGCAACATCACAATGGGGGCAAAGACAGTAAATCATTCCATCTCAGTTAAAGAGTGAGGGAATGATCTCTGTTAGCTTTAGGCTAGTGTCTGATACAGGTGTATTCTGAAAAAAAAAATACTGCCTGGTACACCTTTGAAAAAAACAAGTGAAACTCTTGATGTCAGTGTACAGATTCTTTTCTATCTAAATAACAAACCTTGATGGAGAGTCCCGGTGTTCCTGGTAAACCTGGTCGACCATCCTGACCCGGTAGCCCTGGAACTCCAGGGGCACCTTTGCCCCCATCACTGCCTGGCCGACCTGGGGTGCCCTAAGTACACAACACAAACACTGCTTAGTATAAAGCTCACCCAACCTCTCTAATCCAGCTGGACATCACTTTGCACATGACAATGTGGAAGGTTTGTGCGAGCAAGGCCCACAGAGTGATTTAGGATCAATGTGGAAATATAAAGCAAATTTAGGATTATGAGTGAAAGTCACTCGCTATCATGCTGTGGCCATGTGGATCGTGATCATGTGATCATCTTATGGTTGTTTAGGAGCATCCTGCTTTTCGGTTCGTTTCTTACTGGTAGTCCTGGGATGCCTGGATCTCCTTTCCTCCCAGGAAGACCCCCTCCTGGTAAAGTTGAACCTGGTTCACCCTGAAGCATGAGCAAAACAGTAAACACACACACACACACACTCTTTGTTCTCAATCTCTTTCTTGACACAACACTTGTGAGGTAGGTTAGGAAAAGGTTAGGAATGATCACTTATCTCACCCTTTCACCTTTATCGCCCTTTTGCCCTTGTGCCCCTGTCGAACCTGGTTCACCCTAGAACAACAGTCAAACAATTAGGAAGCACTGTAGTTTATACTCAGATGTAATCCTTAGAACTCTGCGGGTTAGGAGAACAAATTTTACTCACTGGGTCTCCTCTGATACCAGGCACGCCCTGTGAACCCTGCAGTCACAAAATCATTGCATTATCTCTGGGTTAATATGACAGCATTCAATGAGTCAGTGGGTTCTGGTCCCTCTACTCACCGGAACCCCTGTGTTTCCAGGAGAACCTGACCGTCCCGGCAAACCTGGGCTTCCATCAATGCCAGGAAAACCCTGAAACAGAAAAAAAAATTTAATTACTTCAGTCCAGATTAGGCACGTTTTTACTTGATTCTATGGCCTTCGATGTGCTCACTCTCTCCCCCTTTTCTCCCTTCACCCTCCCTGAGGGGTCAAAAGGGACACTTTGGCCTGGTGGACCTTGGCGTCCTTCAGGTCCTCTGGGGCCATCTCTTCCAGGCAAACCATCACGACCCTATATCACACACACACATATGAATGCCATATTATAACAACCCTCATTTAAAAAAAAGCTGGGACACTGTGTAAAACATAAATAAAACTGAATGTGAAATTTTGCCAATCCTTCATGACATATATTCAACTGAAAACAGTAAAAAGACAGTAAAGTATATTGTCCCAATAGGTTGGGACAGGAGCAACAAAAGAATGTTAAATTTGAGGAATGATCCAAAAACATCTGTTTGGATCATTCCACAGGTAAACAGGTTAATTAGAACAGGTGATATTATCATGATTGGGTATGAAAGGTTCATCCTGGAAAGACTCAGTCGTTCACAAGCAAGGATGGAGAGAGGTTCACAACATTGTCAAGACTGTATAAGGGATGTTACTACATGGGCTCAAAAAACACTTCACAAAAGTGTAATTTGTAAATGATTGCATTCTGGTTATATTGACATTTTACACAGGATCCAAGCAATCAACATAATTTTGAAGGATCAGCACATTGCTGTATAGAGGAAGGTCAGTGTGACTCACAGGCTCTCCCTTGCGTCCATCCACACCATCTCTGCCTCTGTCACCCTTTGAAAGTCAAACAAAAAGTGGCATTATAACAGCTGAATATACAAATAACAGGTAGAATCGTAAAACATTTTTGCAACTTTATGCACCATACCTTCTCTCCACGATCTCCCTTCTCACCCTTAAAGAAATGAAAAATGAAATGAAAAAACGTAAACTTAAATCAAATCTACAGTATACTCATCAAAGTCAAGATGGGTCTTTAATACAGTTAGGGAATAACTCACCTGAGGGCACTGAACGGTACACTGGCTAGGACCTGGACCTCCCTAAATAAAACATCAGCCTCAGATGAGAGAGTCTTACATCCTCCTTTATCACATTCATTCAGTTCCATTCTACTTCCATTAAAAAGCTATTTGTAAAATTGCTGAACTGGGGGACACAGTATTGTATCAACCACAAAGATGTCGTTGTGGGTTTGTTTAGATCACAAAAAAAACAAATGGCTGCTTCTTACCTCTTGTATTCTGGCAATACCACAGAGCAAATCTGCCAGATCAGTATGAAGGGTGCCCAACTGTGCTGCATCACGGGCGTACAGGATGTTCTGGGTGTTGGCATCCGTCACTGCCCGACGCAGCTCGTCAGTATCTGCCTGCTCTAAGCCCACTGCTAACACTCTCACACCTGGCAGACACAGAGGCAGATGTTTGGAGGGCTGTCAGTGTAAAGCATGTTAACATATAGTTGAAATTCTCATTAATTCAAATGTAGTACAAAATTATTTTCCATGTTTTTCCAGCTTGTCACAGATGAGGGGCACCTGTCACAGGGCCAGAGACAGCAAACTGTAGTGATTTGAGCAGGTGCTGGTAGTTACAGCAATCAGGCTGGGTGTCACTCTATAAATGACTGTTCGAACATACCTGTAGCCCTGAGACTGCTGGCTGCCAGAGTGAGGTTGTCAGCTGACTTTCTGTCAGCTATGATGACAACAACACCAGGGACTCTTGGTCTCCGTCCGGCCGTGGGGGTCAGAAGGTATGTTCTGGTGAATGTGACCGCCTCACCTGCAGAGACAGACAGACAATATCACAACTGCTGACACACATAAACATGCCAAGCGGCTACAGAAAGACAGAGAGGACAAAAAAAACTGACCAATGTTATTCCCTGGGCTTTCATCAAAGGGTGTGGACTGGATCTCTTGAAGAAGTGTGTCAGACCTGGCATGGCGATTAAGCAGGAACCATATTTTGGGTCTGTAACTGTAGACTACAACTCCCACCTGAAAGAGGCAGAATATAACCACAATGTTGGCAGCACACAGCTAAAATCTACCTTTCAACACACTGTTTTGAGACTTCAAGAGTGGTACCTGTGAGTCGCGGGCTCCAATAGTGCGAAGCGACCCTGCTGCACTTGTGAGGAGTTCACGCAGAGGTCTTGCAAGGCTAATCCGATCGGTAGATGCCGGCACCAGGAACACCACATCCAGACGCCCACCCACACACACTGTGGACAAAGAAGTTCATAGGGGCAAGTCAGATATCAAAAGCTGTTTATGTAGGTATGGCATATGAATGAGTACATGTTGGCTTGTTACCAGTTCGTCCATCTACAAAGCTCTCCCGTCCCAATCCGCTCGCAAAAGTTGGCTGCACGGTAAAGTGATATTGACGGCCCAAGCGCAGCCCAGTCACCTGGTAAGTGCTGGACGCAGCAGGGAGCGTAACAGACAGGCCTTGACTGGCATCTGAGAAATATGAACAACGATAACGGTCGGACTAGAGAGCACAGTCTTAAAGAAATAAAGTATACCACATATAATAATATATTTCACCTGACTGATCTCTCCAGCGCAGGATATATCCTGTGGCACCTGGTAGTGGATTCCAGCCAACCCGGACAGAATTCAGGGTAACCTCTGCCACTTGTAAAGTTGTGGTAGGCAGTGAGGGAGGAGGGGTGAAGGCACCGGCTATACAGGTAGGCAGCAAAGATTAAGATTTTGTATATGAGTCAATACTAAACTATTACACACAAGCAAGAGGATATTACCATAATTAGTAATTAAACTAGTTAAATCTATCCATTCTTTAAGAAGACTTTTAAGGCAATAAATCTATTGTTTATTTTCTCTCAGCTACGCACGCTCGAATATTATTAGTAACTTGTAGGAACCTAGAAATAATCTCTGATAATAGGAAGATAGAACTCACGTGTGGTGACTCTGACAGACACAGGAGTTCCCTCTCTGTTCTGAACTAAAGCCATGACCTGCACTTCGTACTGGGCTCCAGGGTCCAACTGGTCTAAATCCACTGCTGTCACATCTCCCCCGACCAGCTGACTCCTCTCTTCACCACCTACAGCAGCACATAGTTTAACACAGACCAACTGCCATGAAACACTAATCACAGAGGAAAACACCTTATTTCTCACTACAGTCAAACTACAACATGGCATTCATATTTTAAGGGCAACTTGATTCTTGCTCTGAGATTTGACATGTATGAAAGCATAAATCTACCGTCCGTTCTTCTCCAGGACACACGATAAGCCGTCGCTCCCTGCACACCAACCCACATCACTCGGACAACCTCTCCACGGGTCTCCTGGACTTGCAGTGACGTCACAGTCCCGACCACAGTCTGATCTGATTCTGAAGGTCAGGAAACAATCAATCAGTTATTCTATTTTGCTTACCCCTACTCATAGTTAAGTTTCTCCCAAAAGTCACTCAGGACAACAACAATAATGTGTATTTGACAGATTCAGCCAGGTACCTGTTCTGATAAGTAGGGTAGAAGGACTTCCCTCTCGAGAGCCGCTCAGTGATGAAACTAACACACTGTAGGCTGAATCTGGCTTTAGTCCATCAATAGTGAAGGAAGAGATGTCAGCAGGCACATTACGTGTTGTTTCAATTCCTGCATCAAGCAAAACATAAAAACACATTTATGTCTTTCTCTAACTACAGATACATGAGGATAGTGGCTGACAGGCAGATTACACCCCACATCTGAACACTGTTCATTATCTTGTCCTGTTATTATGTATTTGGATGTATTTTATGGCTGTAATAAAATTAGCTTTAATGCTAATAATTGCTTACCAGCATCACTGCGCCAAGTGATCTTATATCCAGTTGCTCTAGTGGAAGGCGACCAGGCAACGCGTATCCTCTGAGATGTGACGTCAACGATGCGAAGGCCAGACACTGACCCTCCGTGGGGATTAGTACGTGAGGACAGTGTGACCACCTCTCCAACGCGCTGATCAACTAAAGCTGCAATACCAATTACCAGTGCCTCATCTGGTTGCAGGCTGTCGATAGTGAAGGCCGTGGCCTCCGCCCCAAGAAGACGCGACTGTTCCCCATCTACAAGGAAGAACATCAGGAAATATTAAATGATGTACATAAAAAACTGACTACAGGCCAAAACAAGGACAGAAGATATGAAACTACAAATTCAGCCTCAAAGTCTACCACTATTGATATTTAAAGCATCATTGGTTAAAATCAAAGCTTTTGCTGTATCTTCAATTTGATGTTAAAGTCAAATACAATAATATGGGATTCAAAAGGATAATTTTACAAACACATATCCTAACACTTACTGTTGCCTTGTCTCCAAGTAAGCCTGTACCCTGTCGCCCCTGTGACACTTGTCCAGGCAACTCGAAGTCGTCGGCTGTTCACGTTTGTCACTCTGAAGTTGGTCACTCTGCCAGCGCTTTGCTCTAAAACGAAGGGCACAGAGGAATAGAGGTAAAATTCAAGGTGAAAGATAGAAGAGAAGAAAAAAACAAGCCTACATATTTCCCTTCTAGAGCAATAACAGGAACAGAGAAAATGGTTGTACACCAAGAATGCCAACCAAGGCTGTGGGCCTTGATATTCACAAGTATTTAGATACACACAGTACGCCCTCAGAATTAGATAACACTCATACTGCATACATAATGTGCTATAGTACATTGTTTTTTCTAACTTTATACTACAGTATCTGTGAACAGCATTTAAAAGGATCCAGGGGTGTTGACATTGCAAGTTAAATGACAGTTCACACCAACTATCCCTAACATTGTGAATGCCAAATGTCAAGATAAAAAAGAATATTTACCCATGTAGCAATTAAATGCAAACAGTAGAGGATGAATTGCATAAAAAACAGGACTTTTTTGGTTATCTGCTATCCAGGGTGAAGCACACAGTAACACAGTGTCACTGCTCATCCCACCTGGTTTGATGTAGACAGTAACTGGTCCTCCTTCATTTTCTCCCACCAGCGCTGTCACACTGACACCATAAGACACTCCTACTGTCAAGTCTCTGAGGTCAAGGGTCGTTTGGTTTCCCGGAATATTCCGGATTTCCTCTGTTCCAGCTGACAAAAGACAGATTATCACAAGCATGTTTTCCTTCATAATTGTGCACTAAATACATCAAAATAAATAATAAAATAATGAATAAAATCAGTCAGTGTACCCTCTGTGTTCAGGATAATGATGCGGTACTGAGTGGCCCCTGCTACACCTGTCCAGCCGAGTCTGACAATACTGCCCAGAGTCTCGACAACTCTCAGGTTGGACACCCTCCCCACTGGCTGTTCCTCTGCAACATCAGAGTTTTTAAACATAGATGTCAACATGAGAGTATAGTACTTCTACATTTATGACCCATAAATCAATCCTAATTCAGACCTTAGCGCCCCCTTGCTGAGTTACTGACCTCTTGATGTGGTGGAGACAGGTGTGGCCTCCTCACGACCTTCAAACAGCGTGTACAGGGTGATGAGGTATTCTGTTTTGGGCTGAAGGCCTGTTAGCTCATAGCTGCTAGTGCTTGCAGGAAATGACAGGCTCTGGACGCGACCTCCTGGAGACAGAGCAATGGCCCAAGATCAGTGGATTTATATTCACTATATCTACAGTATTAGTATATAGTTCCTACTATTTGCAACTTAAAAGTGGAAATGGGATTTAATACATTATGAGGATATATATCAGTCAAACCATGTAGCAATAAAACAAAGAATAAATCATCACAGTGAAGCACACATCACACTGCTACAAGGTAAGAGTCATATTTTGTGATAATAAGAAATTAAATGTAATTCATTTTTCAGGCCTGATGCATTTGGAGCACATATCATTACATTATCAAAATAATTTCTTGTGATCATAATAATAACCATAATCTACAGCCAACCTTAAAACTGCAGAATATTTTAATACAAGTAGAAAAGGAGTAAAAACTGGACAAGTGAAATATTTGAACTTTCACATGACATGCACATCTGACCTTCTCCCTCCCTCCACTGCAGGCGGTACCCTTGAGAGGACTGAATGACTCTCCAGGTGAGACGAATAGAGGAGGGGCCGGTGGTAGCTGCTCTGAGGACCTGCTGCTCCTGACGCTCTGAGGAAAACACATGTGAGGTAATGTGATTATGTAACATGTTAGCAAAGCTGTCTTCACATTAGTCCATCGATAAAAAATGTGAAAGGATAGGTTCTCATTTCTTCAAGTCTGTCTAAAATAATCCTGAATTATCTGTATGTACACTGAATTGTTCATTATTTGCTTCCACTCAGAAATGCATTCTAAAGTTCAGCTGAAGCTAATATGAGGCTTCAGCCGTCTGAATCAGTCAAATCATGTAGGGAATTTCCAAAGTGCCTTTTTACCATGAAATTCCCAGAGGGATAGTCACACAGAGCAGTAACTTAAGCTACAACCAGTAAGTAAAAGCAAAAACAGTCTGAAAACAGTATTAATATACACAATGGCTTTAAGTATAACTTTCAATGTACATACAGTATGAACAAGAGAGTATTGTAAGATAGACGTGAAAAAATGTGAAACTGTCCTTTGAATACAGCTACAGCTACAGCTATGCTGCTACAAGTACGTAATCTCAAACCAAACTGAAAAAAGTGCAAGTATCCAACTGATTTATTTGCTGAATAATGGAATACTGGAGTTCTGCCAGCTGCTTTAGGCTCACCAGACACACATGCAACAGCTGCCACAGTAGCAGTTGGTTGAAAATTCAGATCTCATTTGATGCTTAGAAAACGCTACTGCACACTACTAATGTAATTTAAATTTCTACACGTCCTCATATTTCCACCCTGCTGTAGCTGCAGGGCTGCATCTATAAATTCTGGTTTGCTAGCAGAGATGTCACACCCTTACACATGCAGGGTATTATGGTTTCATGTCTTCTGCTGAAGGCAAACAATTACAAGACTGATGGGAAAATGAGTGGCATTATGAAAAGTGTAGGACAGATTATATAAGGTGTGTACACAAACATCATGACAATAGGGCTTTATGTCGGACATAACTGAGTATCTCACTGGCCCCAGTGCAAAACAACAGAGAACAACTATACCAAGAACATGAGCAAGAATATACCACTATGAAATCATGCTAACCCACAATTCAATTGTCAAAAACCAGCCTGATGCAGTTTTTAGCATATTCACATACATAACCTGCACATATTCATGCCAGAACTTTTATCTTATCTTATCTTACCTGACAGCTAAATATGTTGTACAATTATGGAGTTTTTCATTTCAGATAAAATACTCCTCCAGGCTGCTGGTGTGGAGACTTGTTTCAAAGATAAGTTCTCGGTGACAAAGAGTCATGGGAAAAATAAACACCTGTACTGTATGTGTGTGGCCACAGGTCTTGGTGGTGAGCATAAATCTGTGACTGAGCAATTGTCCTAAGAGTCAGACTACACACTCACAAATTCAATGTTTTACTCCTACTGAATGCCATACAAAGTTTTTGAAGTGGCTGGGACTGTGGAAGAGGATAAACATAACCAATAAATAAATAAATATGTATATTTGTAAATACATACGATAACTTTATTCAATGTGGACCTCACTGAAAGTAGGGAAACATTTTTTCCTAATGAGAAGGACCCGACCACAGACATCACAGACCACAGACACAACAAACAGCTGTTAATCTATCTAGTTTTAACAGGAACAAACAGGAGGGGGAAAAGCTGAGCTAAACATGAAGTTTGGGTGGTGTACAGTATGTAGAGGACTGATTTTGTCTCCCTTCTTTGATAGCAGAATTAGGCCACACGAAAGTTTTCTGCCAGTTCTCTACTCAGTGCTGTGACTCAGCCTTCATTCAAATAACACTGGACCGACTGAAGTGACACCATATGGGCATTACTCACGAGAGACGGAAGGCATGTGTGTATAATGAGTGCGTAGGTGTGCTAGACATGTTCCTTAAACAGAGCTAAACAGTTACATGTGTAGGTTTTCAGAGAGAAACAACAGGGAAAATTGTTGGCCATCTTTTCTATCTCTGTTTCCTGTCCCTGTACTTGGCAGGTCACAGCACCAGACAACCACCTATTCAGAAAACAACCTTTTACTACAATTACTAATCTAAAAAAACAGAGGGACACAAAATAGAATGTAATTTAGTGTATTAACTCTTTTGGTGTGTGTGTAACTGGGAGTTGTGAGAGGAAGGAGGGTATAATGAACACAGAGAAAAACACACAGAGAGCAGAGGGACTGAAACCACACCTACCTATCTTAAACCTGGCCGTGGCTGCAGGGCCCTCAGTGTTGCTCTCATACAGCGGGATGACAGTGATGATGTACTCCGTGTCGGGCTGCAAGTTTGACAAAGTGTGAGACTCGCTGTCACCAGCAACCTCCACAGTCTCCACATTTCGACCTTTGAGAACAGAAAAACAAAAAAAATACATTCATGAAAAGTCCTGAAAAAACAACTGACTGTTAGAAATGCAAGATGTTGATTGATGTCAGCTTGTTCCTGACCTGTAAATGGTCCCCAGACCAGACGGTAGGCCCGTGCACCGCTGACGCCTCTCCACCGTACACGCACGCTGCCCTCTGACTCCGTCTCCACTGCTAACTGCTGCACTGCCTCAAGGCGCACTGACACATGCAAAAACATGAACACACAGACAATTTGAATAATGATGCTAATTATGCTAAAAGCCATTAAAACCACTAGGACACAGTATCACTGTATAGTATTACTGCACAAATACTGTATCTAACACATATGTTACTATTGCTCCATTTTGTAACTTTATTACAAAATATATTATATTGTGTTTACTAATTGTGAGTGATCAAATAAATTTTTAATTCATATAACAATACCAAAGGGGTTAATAATGGGCCACAGATGGACTCACATGTGCGGGCGTTGAGGATGGATGGGGATGCAGAGTTTCGGGGGAACAGGGGGTAGAGGCTGATGACGTACTCTGTGTCGGGCTGAAGTGCCTCCAAGGTGATGGATGTGGAGTCTGCAGCCAGAGACTGCTCCGACAACTGAGCTGCCGGCTGACCTGCTCTTCCAGCCACACAACAGACAGGGAACAGACAAATGGAGGACATGCAGAGGCCAATTAGTGCACTAATAGCAGCCACAAATCATACTGTACAGTATGCTGTCAATTAATCAGCCAACAATAAGCTGAAAAATATGGAAAATGTCCTGACTTCATTAAATTTTCCTCATTAGTTGACTCACAGAAATAGTCTTCAGAAGCAGTGCATCATTTGTGTATATGTTTGTGCTGTGTGCAAGTGCACACGTGCAGACACAGGAACAGGTAGAAACATCACACCTCTCATTACAGGCTATGCATTGACCTCATTTAAATACTCTCACACACATGCCAGCCTAACCAGTCAGAAGAGCAGCTCCGTGTGAGACTGGCACTCCTGCCACATGTTTGAATGGGAGAAACTGTCTATCAGCCCTCAGGGGCCACTTTTCTCTGCTGAATCACGGTACAAGCACCCAGACATCCTGACACTGTTATGATCTGTGCCACACCCTGTCTCTAGCAATGCAAGGACAAAATTACTGATGATGTGTGACATAAGTAAAGGCTTTCCCTGTCTATCTAATTTCAAGACTGGTGATGATAAAATGTATTCGATATTTTAGGCAATGATTGGCCAATAAAAGTCTTGAGTGACAGCTCGTGCCTGAGGGAGGTAAGGTGTTACTGAAGATCATATTCCCGACACTCAACTTTGACTGCTGTACATTCTCAACAACATTCCAACTTGCCACAAACAGGTTAACTGTTATTGACAACTGTAGCTTCTTTTCCTCCTTAACTTTTACTGTAATCCTGAAATTAGTTTTTTTGTGACAAGATAATTCTGCCACAGCTGACAACAAAAGCACTTATTGTCAGTTTTTTTAAGTTCAAAAGAAGAGATGTTGCTAATATAGCAGCTTACGGAGTTACTGAAGCACAAACACACAAGTCAGATTGACAGACAGAAATACTGAGACAGATAGAAGTAGACAGAAAATATAAACAGAGGCTATGTGTTTGTGCCAGACCTCGTGGTCCGTAGGTGAGTTTGTAGCCCTGGACAGGAGATGAAGGCTGATCCCAAGCCACAGACAGAGAGAAGAAGCCTGCCTGGACGAGACGTAGACTGGAGACCCCTGGCAAAGTCCCTATATGAGGAGAAAAAATGACTTTGTGGGTGTATGATTGTGATGAGTTTCACATTGAAGAGGTGGTGCTTTGGCAGATGCCTCTGTGCAGACAGTTGCATCCTTCACTTTTCACGCACTGGTTCGTTGTTTGGCAGAAGCAGGCTCTCCAACACTATTGGGGTACTGGGCGATGACAGTCACCAGGTAGTCCGTTCCTGATCTCAGCTCTCGTGCTGTAAAGGTCCTCTGAGTGGCAGAGACAGTCTCCTGCAGGCAAGAGAAAGAGGTCATGTTTGTAAAAAGTCAAGCCTACAACAAGTTTTTACAAAGTGAATGACAGATAGATAATGATAGATGCCATTCTTCTGTTTTCATTATGTCTGCCAGGGTACACAGGAGGGAATTTCACTCTTTGCTCTGCCAAACTTTAATTTCTACAGCATCTACATGAAGAAGATCCACCCATAGACAGGTTTATACTCAGCCCGAAGGCACATGTTTCTCTCTTGCAAAGCAGGATTTACTCCAGCTCCTAAATCCACAATTTGCTAAATCAATCTAGGTCACACCAAAGCTCATCGTACATGTTTCAATACATTATCATATTAGTGATATTCTCAAACACCTGGACTCACCTGACGCAGTTCTGATGTGATAGGCTTACCCAGGCCAGAGAGCGGCACATACTGGACCACATAGCCACTCACGGGTCCCCCTGCTTGACTCCAGCGAAACCTGAGAGTATCAGATGTCTGGCCTGTGAACTGAATGTTGGATGGACCAGAAAAAGCCTCTGAGAGAAGAGGATGGAAGCAGGACAAAATACAGAATAAAATGCATGTTAACAGTCTGATAATAAAGCCTGACATAACAGTCAGACACAATACCTGCGTATATTTATTATACTGATGTTATGCTATTTAAGTTAGCCTGCAAACCATCGCTAGCGTAGACTCCGCCTGCCTTGGAACACACTCGGGTGTTCACAAGAGGAAGAAGCGTGTTCAGCAGTTTGAAGTCCCCAACAAAGGAGGTGAAATCACTGCTGGGCTGGGAGGAGATCTGGGCCAATTCATTCCTGTCTGCACTCTTTATACCTAGCAAAAGCAAAAAAAAATTGGCAAAGTAAGAAAGAAATCAGAATGGCTCATAAATGCATCAAATGTGAGACACCTACCAACTGCAAAAACATGCACTCCTTGACTGCGCAGCTTCTGTGCTGGGTCCTGCACATTGTCCTGTGACTTCCCATCTGTGATCAGGATGGCGATCTGAAAGTTAAGGTGGAATTATAACATAAGAAGCACTATATTAAATATGCATTTTTATAACAATGAATCATCACAGAATAGCTCAAACCTTTGGGACATCCCGACTGGACGCAGGGTTGAAGAAGTTATCCGCGACAAACTTGAGGCCGGCACCAGTACGTGTGTTTCCACCCTTATAGTTCAGATTCTGCACAGCATTGACCAGCTCGGTGCCATTCACGTAGGTAGTAAATGTAAATTCCACTCTGGAGGGAGGGAAATGTGCATTAACACATGATTCAGCTCCTGCAGTGAGATTCTTTGTCACTGCATGCACAGGAAGGTAATGAGGTATGACTTAATCCTGTTAGATACCTGGAGGTGTCGCTGTACTGTATGGCCCCAAACCGTATCCCGGACTGACCGATGGAGCTGGCAAATGGCTTGACGATTCCCGCCATAAAGCCCTTCACCTGCACGAAGTTTGCTCTGCCAATACTGGAGGATCCATCAACCAGGAAAACAATATCTGCTGCTTGCACATTATTACACCTGCCTGCAAATACAAGTGATGGAGAACACATGTGAGCAAGGCATACTTTCTGTAAACTGACACACAAATACATGAGAACACTTGAGGCTGATGTGGTGGAGGGGGGGAGAATTGGGGGATATTTTTACCTTGAGCTTCAGCTTGTTTTATGAAAGACAAGAGGACAGTCACGGTGAAAACCCAGCTCCACATCTTCACAACCTGGGCACAAAAAGGGGAAAATAGATGTCTTTATTATGTCTGAAACAGTCGAAACCTATGACAAAACAATCCAATTTACAAATTTGCAGTATTGTGCTGCTTTTTAATTATTTGTTAATAAGAAAATCCATCCATCAGCCGGTAGTTAAAAAAAACACATTTTCAGTGTGCGTGCCTGCAGACTTGTTTTTGTTAAAACTACTGCTAGTATATTCATCCCCCTCGGATTTCCTGTTTCTGCTAATCACCTGATCTTGTCACTTTCCTATTCAGCTGCATCCCATTAGTCATTAGTTCCTCAACATATGTTAAGGATAGTTCAGTCCTGTTAATTGTCAGATTGTCTCTGTTGACTTAGAGTTATAGCCAATGTTCCTGCCCTCACCTCTTCTGACCTACCTATCATCTTGGATATCATGCCTGCCAACCTCAATTCTTTAAATATGTTACATCTTCTAAATGTCTGTCTGTCTAGTGAAGTCTCTCTTATTATAACATAAAGTTCAAGTTTGGTTTACATGTTACAGTTCCAGGTTCACTTAAGTGCAGTAGTGCTGTGAATGAATAATTTTTAATCTAGCAGAATGACCAATACTGGAATATAACTTACTTACTCCCACTTTCATGTTCTGAATACTATGTGCACATACTCAAAATATAACCTTCCTGATCTGCAACCTTGAAAATCAGTTCATGAAATGCAAATTATAGAATCGTTTAATCTGATTATAATATGTTTTTGCAGATTAAAAACAAGTCCTCACTGTTTAACACAAATGAATGTTTTCATGTTCTCTGGCTCTCTACACCATACTTATGTTGACAGTAATTATGTTTGTGAGTAATGAGCAGGATATCAGACGTCCTCAGCACCCCTAATCTTATTCAGAGTGACCTTTCCTCACATCAGCTTAAATGCTTCATTTTAATGGTATTAATGTCATCAAGATTATATTTAGGAACTGGAAAGACATTACATTCACAGTGTGTTCTCTATCAAGCACTGTTGTTGCATAATAATGGGAGACAGTACCAGTCTATTTCTGCCCCTTGTCATGTACATTATCTGTTCATGTTTTACTTGTAGTACTTATTGTGTTAATACTGTACACTTTTTTGCTTTTATTGTTTTTGTGTTGTTTGGCTTGTACTACCTTCTAAAAACAAATCTTGAATTTGTAATGACTCAAGATTTATGCACAAAGCATTTCTGTTTTGGTTTTTTTTTCAGTTCCCATCAAAACATCCTGTCTTAACTAGAATTAAGTGGAATTATAATGAAAAGAATCAATAAAAACACTGCTTCCTTGTGGCTTAGCTAAGACTTAAGTATAAGCTTTATCACTTTAAAATAGTGAAATGTCTAACATTAGCTCTCAATAATTGTGGTCCAGGTGTTAAATGGAGTTAGATGGAAGTCTCTACCTGTGACGTTACTACACCTGAATGGGGGAAGAAAAATAGCTGCTGTGCTTCAGAGACCTCTGTGCACTGTGATCAGACAAAACTGAAATTACAAGTGGGTGTAACCTGCAAACAATAGCAAACTCATGCATGTTAAAACAGAAACTACTTATAATGCTGTTCGAAACTTGCATTAAAAAATCAAAAGACCCCCAATTTCTTCTGATAAATTCTAAATAAAAAATGATTTAAGGTGACCAAATCTACACTCATACTCAGTGTCAAACAAGAACTGCTTAGAAAAATAGTTCATGACGTTCCAAGACTTTGCTGATGTTTACAAAATACACAAATGTTCATGCTGTGAAATTACATTTTTAATGAGCATAACATTTGTATTTCTTAATGACCACAATCACCCATCCTCTTATCACTAGTCTTATCACTAAGTAAAAATATAAGCATTGAGACACCAACCAATAATGCAATGCTGCCTATACATTTTCTCTCTCTCTGTCCTCTTTGACCTCATTAGAACAGAAAAACAATGGTCCTTTTTTCAGATGGGCCTCTTTTTGTTTCAGGAGTGAAGGGGATCATACCACTCTCCACAGCATGCCCATAACACCCTCAAACCTCACGACTCTAATCAACTCCAACTCACAGATTTTGCGCTGTGTTTTGTGTCTTTGGTTACTGTTTGTCTGGATTGTAGACACCAGAGCATTATGTATAATATGTACCATTTTGAATAAATAGACGATGCACAGATCTTACACGCAGGACTTTCTCAGTGCCTGTGCTACATTTACACTTCACCAGTAACTGCTCATAAGGTATGAACAAAACTATCACTCTCAGCAAATCCCCCTGACAGCTTACATCTGGTGAGAGAAACCCATTATGGTTACCTTGATCTGTCTTCACATTCACCTTTTTAGAGAGGTGATGCTCAACAGAGTGGCTACTGCAAATAGGTGACAGATGTTGGGCCAACGAACAAAAGCCTCTGATCTACTCTGGAGAGTGATGGTAGCTAAATAAACATTGTCAAGAGCAAAACCATGAGAAGCCACTTAAGTTGATGAAATCAAAGGGAAAGCAGCAGAACAAGAGCAGACAGAAGTGATTTTCTGGGCCTGTATAAGAATGCAAACAACATCAACATCATCTGGAATTAGGCCTTTTTCACTGCCTGGCATTTTGTTGACTGTCAGAGTGTCTGTATCGAACTAGCCCACATGAAAGACAGCTGTAGTTGTTACATGCCGACAGTCCTGATAACATTTGCAGCGGACAGAAAACTACATGAGAGGGCGCCCTCTTTGTCAGAGTTCCCAGGATACTAAAGTTAGTCCAGTTGAGAAGAGAGTTAGATGAGAAGATTGATATCAGTTTCATATCTGTCTGGTAAAACAGTATAAGGCTAGAGCCAACATAAACCATGCACTAGCAGCTTTAAAGCTCACTTATTAAAGTATTACATCTCATTTGATGAATCAGTCAAAACTATAGAGGTGTTGGTAGGCAGATTTTGTTACCTTTGGACAAGCCAAGATAACTGTCCCCCACCCGTCTCCAGTGGTTATGTTCAGCTAAGATAGTGTTGTGGTACAACTATGTATTTATCTACATATATGAGAGAGGTATCATTGTTCTAATCTAACTCTCAGTCAGAAAGCGAATGAGCTGATGTTTCCAAAAATGCTCTATTCCTTTAAGAATTATGGTACAAAAAGTTTTAGGAGGATTTGTATCTCTCTATAATAATATTTGAGTACTTTCATACATTGTATACTGAGTGCACAGTACACACAGTGCAGCAGTACCCTGAAGACTTGCACAACTGAAAATAGACACTGGTATCCGTTCTGCCTTCTCCTCTTTTAATTTGTTCAAGAATGAAAACTTTCAGACATTGCCTGAAGCCAGAAGCTCTTAATTACCCATAAATGTTTGTTCCCTCTCTAAGATGCAGAGCCCACAAGCCCAACAGTTTCAGACTTTTGTCCCAAACAAGCAGCACACACATAAAGCTTAATATGTTCCAAATGTAATGCCCCTTTCCCTTTTCAACATTCAAAGTCCTTATTTTAAGACTTCTACACCTATAAAATGAAATTATGTGCAATTAGCTCCCGACGGGCCACATCAGCTTGCTCACCTTTCATGTTATTTCTCTTTTTCCTGTAGGGAATCTAATTAAACAATTTTTATTTCTGGTTTCATTATGTAAGCCAGGTGTCGAGACCACAGTCCAGACCCACAGCCTATTTTGAGCGTTTACATCTTGGCTAACTTAACAGATCATAATTGAAAGGCATTAATGATTTGAGAGCCATTAAAAACACCAGCTGACAACTAAAAGATGTGGCAGTAAATGTTGAAAGCATCAAAAAAACGCCAGGTTTCTCTCCTCTTCCTGCCACTCCTACATCACACCCACAATTCCTACTCTATTTTCAGGCCCTGTCCTAAGCTGTGTACATACAATCCTGCTGGTATATATTTTCAAATATTTTTTGAAATAACTCAGTAGATAAATCACCTGCCAGCTGAGGGAGGAACCCACTTCCTCTGATAAACTCCTTTTTTATTACAGCATACATGAAGATATTCATCAAGCCTTTATTAAGTACATTCCTCGGGTGGCCTCAAACACCTGGCATTTTAAAAGGATGAAGTCACTAGCTTATGGATATAGTCACACCCACTATAGGCCACCTGGGAATTAAACCTCACATGGGTTAAAAGGTCAATGACACAGTAGCTAAGTGCTGCTAAGAGCCATCCTCCACTTGGTGTGATAAAAAAAACAACCTGTCTGCCACAGCATTGACAGAAGAAGAAAAGGACTTTTCAGGGACAGGAAGAAAAGGAGATTAGGACTCATCCCAGAGCTTCTGGTGGGAGCTGTACAGCGGCTGGGCTGTACTTTCTGAAAGCTCGGCTCAGGCAGGATCACAGGGTTGTGGTTTAGTAGAGATGCCATTCTCCCAGGGGGGGCGGCAGACCACAGGCCAGTGCAATGTGACAGAGTGCAGGACTGTGTAAAGCTCCTTCAGCACAACATCAGTCCAGGGACAGAGAGTGACACAAGTGGACAAGGGGATGGAGGGGTCACAGGAGGGTGGGGTGTCACAGTAAATTACCAGAGTCTCCAGCAAATGTGCTCACACACCAGGATTTTGTGTACTTGGTAGCCAAAAGCAGCTGGTAGCAAGGTCAAGTACAGCATCTCTCATTTCCATTAATGATGGATTATCATTTTGTTCCTTCATCCAAGCTAAACAAAAGCATGCAAAACAGCAGCTTTTGAGAAATCTTCTCTGACCCCTTGTTGGAACAAGTTTCAAAAGAATCACTGATATTATCCTCTCTTAGTATTTCACAAGCTTTGACTTACTTTTAATAGAAGCCAGATGGACAAAATCAGGGAAATATCTGCATTCATCAATGAATTGTTCTTCTCACATGAAGACACAAATGAACGAGACAAAAAGTAAATACCTCCTTGTTTATAGCTGATTTAATCAAACATAAACACAGGAAAGAGCTGTTTAATTACCAGTGACAAAATACACACACATGCGCTCAAAATGAAAGATCTGGATGCAGATTTTTTTTGCAAAAATACCTACTGTTGATTAAAAAAAATGTTTAAAGCACTGTTAGGAAATGATGAAGATCTGAAAGTAATGTTCTCATCCTAAACCTCAAGCGAGGACAACAGAAAATGTTCCCTCACAAACACATCAAACACACTGTAATCAGCAACAGTCCTCCACAGATGACACACTTGGGATCAGTCCAGAGCAACCCAGTACCAGAGTGGCATGCCAAAAACTAACCCAAATATATCTGCAACAATGCCATGAATGAAAAGATGAGAGGGTGAAGGTGAGGCAGAGAGGAAGAGTCCAATCAGTCGTGCTAAAGGTTTTTCGCATTATTAAAAATTTCCTGTCAATAGGGGATTTCTTGCTCTTTCACGGGCCAAACCACAGCAAAGACACGGATGCCTTCGGAAGTGGGACAGACGATCAAAACCAATGAAGACAAAAAAGGCAGTGGAGGAAGCGGAGGAGTGAGAGTCCCTTCCTCTGTGCAGCATCATGGGCTGAAGCAGGAGTAATGCCCTCTCACTACACAGGTTCAGCTGAGGTCAACGTGGCTGTGAACTCCCCTGCTGTCCTGTGCAACTGCACTGAAGACTAGCAAAGGGGCCTGATTACAGTTATGCACTCTTGTATTAAAAAAATGCACTGTTTTCCTCAGTCTAATCACGCAGAGAGACTGATGTTGCAAGATTAATTACATTTGGAAAGGGTGAAAATGAGGTGATGATGCTCACTCATGTTCAAAGTCAATGCTCTTGCTGAAGGAAAAGAAATAGACCAAGGAGTGGTGCACACTTCAGATAAATGTTCTATACCTGACATGCACCATAGGAGTTAAACAAAGCATGAACTTGAAGACACTAAGCTATGACTTAAATGCAGAAATGCAAACAGTGAGCAACTTCATTTCCCTGCAGCACCAGTCCTCTCATATATCTGTCTATCTTTCGGTGCAGACTATCTTTCAGCCTCATCCTTACCTGGGGATCTCCGGGCCACAGCCTGCCGCTCCACACCTTCCCACCTGTGGCACATCCAGCCCCTAGCTCTCCGTGCAGGCTCTGGACTTACTCCCACTCCCGGATGTCCAGTGTCACAGCTCCAAAAAGCACGACTTCCACGATCATGCAACTCAACAACCGAACTCCCGTCGGTGCATCCCGGCTGCGGGAGACTGTCAACACTGAAACTGTTAAACGCTGTTTCTGGCTCCCGAGGCTGCCGAGGCTGAGAGTCTGCAGAGCACAAGTCCAGAACAGTCCAGACTTGCTCGGATGCCTGAAGGGGAGTCCTGAGCTCTCCCTTTCTGCTCGGGTTTTTTTCCTCCTCCAGCCTCTTTCTCTTCTTCTTCTTCTTCTCTCTTCTCGTCCCTCCCTGCTCCTGCCTGCGAGCTCCCCATGTCAGGAGATGAAACATTAGACCAATAATTCCTGTTTTTTCCAGGTGAAACAGGGCAGTCGAGGTCGCGGATTATTAACGTGTCAGCCTACGTTGATCTGAAGCAGGAACTTAAAGATGACAATCAGTGTTAACATGCATGCATCAATTCTGTTTGCACAATATTCATTTGATATTTGCAGCTACACTTGTATTATCTACTTATATGTATTTTTTTTGTGCAAAATTGCAATGTAAAAACTGCAGTAAATTTACTCGAAAATAAGTGAATACTTTTCTACTCTGAGAAATAATTTTTCAAATACAAATTTTAACAATACAAATTGCATAATGCATAGTTAAAATTTAGGATTTATTTTAAGTAATTAATAAACTAATTATTTTAGCAAAACAAACTTAGCCGAAGTGGAAATTGAACAGCAATTCTCCAACCTCAGAAAGTTGACTAATTCCTCTGCTTTTGTTCAAGTTTTGTATAATTTTAGAGAAAATAACTTTATTATATAATAGTCATCAATAAAAGCTAATTCACTACTAGCTTAACAGACCGATTAGCCAGAGATGTGACAAGCTAACATTACCAACACAAACCAAATAAACAATATTGTTCGGATTTTAATTAGCTAATTCATGTAATATTTAATTGTGTCACATTTCAAAGAGACAACTTTAGGCAAATTGTCTTAATTTACTTACAAATAGTTACAAAATATCACGTTAGCTACAATAAACTTGCGCCCAGGGACGTTAGCAAGCTAGCACAGTTAGCAGTAGCGGTGTTGTTAGTTTAGCTGGTTATGTGCATGACAAACTGCTCACTGGAACATAAATTAGCTATAAACTGAATTTTCATTTCTGTTAACACAATAGTAGTCAAAAGAGTAACTTAGCTGTAGATTCATGAACTGGACAACAGAAGAGTCCGTTTTCTTATATTTTCTTCCTGGCTTAATAAAGGGAACAAATCTGAAATGACTCGGGCTGATGTTAGCTTCATCAATAGGCCTTTTGTCATAGCTAACAGTCTGACTGGTCATGATAACATTAAAATTAAAAATGCTCAGTTGTCCCAGTAAGCCAGAATTGTACCAGATGAACAAAACTGATGAATCATCTCCTGTCAACATCACACAAACTTAAGTCATCATTGGAGCAAATAAATGTCTGAAATTGCAAAATAAATAAATAAAATTCACCCAATCAAAGATACTTAATGTACCCCCCCAAAAAGCAGCACATGTTCTTTGGCCTTTTCAAATAGGCCTACAAAGTGTCTAACTCGCTTATCCAGGTGTATACTGTCAGCAGTGCCACTAGTGTTCTCAGCTTTTGAAACTGGATGGTTTATTAATGACAGTTTACATATGTCTGAAATGTTCTTCAGTCCTGAAGGTCGTCCTTGATTCTATCAACTGACCCTCATCATAGCAATTTGGCAGAGTAACCATAAGAAGAGGGACGACCGGGGTGGATCAGACAGACTTACATTCAGGCGTCTTTGTTGAGGTAGACCAACCTGGAAACAGGAGATGAGAGGAGATGTTTCCTCTGTGTTTGTTCTAGACCTATGGTTCTAGCAGCAGGTGGTGGGTTCACCCACAAAATCCTGCTGTGTCATAATCACAGGATACCGTGGTGGTGGTGGTACATAGATACTGAAAACTGAAGCTATAAGTGGCTGCAGTTGTTGGACAGCAGGTTCATCAAAATACTCATATCAAATCTCTTGGATGTTTATCCAAGTTTATCATAATTTTAACAACTATCTCAATGATTGCTATTAAATGTGGTACAGATATCCCTGGTGCTCAAAGAATGAATCCTTAAGGCTTTACTGTTCCATGACTGAATTGTTGTTCACCACATGTGAAATAATAATTATAATATTATACTTGTTTACAGCACTTACACTGATGCTTATCGTGTTCCATCCTACTCATTATTACCTAACCCAATATAATGCACCACATTTCTGAATTCAACACTGATTTGTCTGTATGTTTGTCTATTAATTGATGTGTCCTCGTGAAGGCTGTGACACCGGTGGCACTTTCTGACAGAACCTGTCAGTCAGTCAGTATGCTCATGGTTACCTGTCATGACAGAGTCTTTTCTGAAGAGCTCCAGGAGGCTTAGTCCTTTCTTCATAAAGTACCCAGCGATGAGCAATGAAAATGCTGCACTCATGGCATACGTGGTGTTGAATGGTGCACTTGGCAGATGTGAAATAATTGTCCCCCATCCTGATGAAAACGCCTATGATGCATGCATACAATACATGTGCACATTCAAAAATAGGGTTGGATTTTTAAAAATATGGTCATACTATCATAATTAATGGTCTAATAGAGTCAGTCAACAGACACTCCTTGATACTATCATCTCCTTGCCAAAAGCTGTCACCCCAAAAGCCTCTCTAAGGCTCAACCTGTATAATTTACATCAACATAAATTACATTCTTTACAGATCTTTCCTCTCTTACCTCCAGTGTGCTATAAATACCTATAAATACAACCCTGTTATACTCACAATGGAGATATTGTTTCAGCAATGATATCCTTATTGTATGATTCTTGTTTTATGCATTTTTCTCACACAACTGTACCTGAACATACACAGTAATAGTCTGTGGTGTTTAAATATCCAGTGTGTTGCATTTTATCTATTGTGTCTTGTTGTCTTCCACTATGACTCTGCAGTCTTTGTGGGTTTTGTTGTGCGTGAGGTCCTGTTGTGTGTGCTGTGAGCTTGTGTTGACAAAGTGTTGATTGAAAACGTTTGATTCAGCTCTGGCTTGGATTTTGATACAGGCTGTTCTCTGAGCTCCTTCAGGCCCCTTTTACCATTAGATTAGATTTCATTGTCACAGCTTTCTCGTGAAATTATTCATGTTGGCACAAGAGTGCAAGCCACTGGAATAACATGCAAATTCCTGCCTTTCATTGGCATTTCTTTATGTTCTATACGTGGGTGTACACCTACTATTGCTATGTACTGCCAGGTAGTGTTCCTACAGTCCTGCAAGTTTCATCCCCCTACATTTAGAAGAAAAACGGTTTAAACTGTATGTCTTTGCATCTGTTTCATTGCTGAGGGACTGAATTAATCTTCAGCTCTTTTTGTACTTTTAGACGGAGAGGAGACAGGCTGGTGTAAACAGTCAGGCAGGCAGGCCGAGGTCGAAACAAATCTGTGCGAGGCAGATGTGTTCTCTGCCTCGTTTGAACCAGCCAACAGAACTCAAACCGTAAACATGCTGCACTAATAAAGACACATTCCAGCTATGTTCTCCTGACACTGCCTTTTTTCACTCTGTCTTGGTTAGGGACAATGGAGACAAGATGACTTGTGGTTTAAATTGCTTCAATTCGCACTTTCCACACGATTTCCCACCTTAAAATCTCCTTCGCATCGTGCCATGTGACATCCTTCTGTCTTAATCATAACCAGGCTACAACAGTAAACAACTTAAAGTGTAGGAAGGCGACGTTGTGCTGGAGGGTATTTGAATTCACGGAACCTGCTGGAATCCTCTGGTCAGTGCTGTACCACTGATGTGGCTTTGAGCAAGACAGTTACTCAAGATCTGTTTCAATGGAGTTGTTCAGTAGCTGTGGACTGTGGTTATAATAATTTTCTCCCACATATGATTTTAGTATTACTACAATGATTTTTACTATGTGGATGTGAAACAGGGTTATGCATGGAAACCCTCTGGAAGAAAAATGAAACAGAATCATATCTGTAAGGTATCATAACTCGGTTACACTTTATTTCTTTATTTCATAGATGTGTAGCCTGGAGACGATGACATTGAAAAGATATATAAAAAACTGTCCTCCAGTGCCGTCACTTCTCATTTCAGTCTGGAGACACAGGTAGGACTCAGTAAACCTGATACAATAAAAAAGATGAGTAAAGTGTAGCTTGTTGGAATAGATAAAAATGAACTCCTACTAGCGAGCTGTTATCAATCAACAGGTGTGAACTTGTTTTTATGAGGGAAAGGGTGGAGTTGGATGCTTATAAAACAGTAAATCATCATCATTGCATTTGCTAGATTCGGTATTGCAGTTATTATAGTGATAGTCAGTAACCTTGGGATAGCCTCATTTCCCTTTACACAAATAAAATCTGTGTAATGTCATCTGTTTGACAAAACCTTTGATTTCAAAATAGAAATCCTTCCCTTTTTTTGAGTTGTTTTATTTTCTGATGTGTGAAATGTAATCCTCTGTAATTCAGAAAAGATGTGTGAAGATAAATTGACCACATTTTACCACTGGTTTTTTTTTCCACATGGAGAGAGGAATGCAAAGAGACTGAATGATGACATGTGACGCCTGTCTTCTGTGCTTTCTTTTATGATTGACACTGATCTCCTCATTCTCCACAAAGGTTGCTCCACATGTTCAGCTGATTTAACAGGATTTAAACATGTGTGACAACATGAGGGATGGGAGAGATTACAGGATAGTGTGGTGTGCATTTTCCTGCTGGGAGTCCTTTTCCCTTTCAGCTTTAAGAAGATGCTATTGTGTGAGTGGATTTGGTGTTTTGTCTGAGAGCAGACCGCTGACAAGACACAAATCCACCTCATTTGCGTCAGACATCACCATAGCTCAGAGTGTGTGTTTGCTTAGTTATCCTTAAAAAAGATTTAGTTCTGACCCTGGCTGTTTTTTTGCCGCAGGGACGTGAAGAAGGTCTGGTTCACCTCAGCACGAGGCAGGAATTCACAGGGTCTCACCTCATTCTCCAGGAGAGAGGTGGATGAATAGCTAGGCCTTCTTGTTTTGATCCTCAATCGCCTGCAGCTTTCTCTTTCTCTCTCCCAAATACCACCTGTCCAGGTGACAAACAGTACAGTGACCTGCTCTAATACCTCCATTACACAGACCGCTGACTAAGACAGGGGAAAGTCTTTCAGGAAAATGGTTTTCAGTTTCACAGTTTTAACAAGAAAATGAGTTTTTACAACCACTAGGTCAGGGGATTTCATTTCTCATTGCAAGATTTAAATTTTTGTATAATAGTGATGCTTGAGGCAAGTTTATGAGGTCCCCAGAGTCAACAGACTTCCTTCATCTTGGAAGTGTAATTATGGACAGAGAAAATAAGAAAACTAAAATTTGGCCATATGGTGGCCAAGGCTTTAAGGTAAGTTTTTCCTTAAAGGTCAAAGTTACATTCAATAATAATATCAATACGGGGGCATAATAGGAGGAAGCATGTAAAGTAACATAACCTGTGCTGAAATGGGCTGTTGCCACCAGGTTATGAACCAGGCTTCATTCAGCTCCACCCTTGCTCCACCTCTTTGCCCATATTTGGATTAACTGGAGTTAGGCGACATCATCCACTGCCAAGATGACTTTCATTTTTTGTGTACAATATTGAGAAGTGTTGCCGGATATAGAAGAAGAAAACAAGTGACAACATATCTCAGAAATAAAACCAGAAACAGCTGAGAGGATGTACTCAGAAGCTGTTCTCTGCTCTGTAGCTGTGGTCAGAATATGATATTAGCTAGGCTACATATTTGTTCACAACCAGCACATACAGACATGAGAACATTACACATGCTGCACAGAAACACAACATAAAAGGGGAAGAATAGAAAATCCAACAGTGAAGCAATCAGTGGGTGACACCAGTGTTATTGGTTAGAAGTTAACTAAGTGATCAGGTTTAACTGAAACCTGCATTTATCAGAGGAAGAAGAAAAACATGCTGTATAGAGACATTAGGCTGAAAATGTAGTGAAATGAATATCTGTCTGCATAATGTCTTTTTTGCTATGACCACTGGGGATACCAAAGTAGGGATTTTTTTAAAATTTAAATCATATGGGGCCTTTAATTGCTGTTGTGATGAAGCTTTATTGCTCTCTACAGCCTGTGCTGTATTTCATTTAGGAGCATATCATAGCGTGCCTGGTTCACGTTAAGACACTGTTGGCATAAATGTCAGCTTTAATATAAAAAGCCTAAGAGAGATACTTTTATAACTTCCTGTAGAAGAATTTCACTGGAGATGTTCGTGTTCACCCTTGCCCACAATCCTAGATTAAAATTTGTTTAAGTGTATTATTTTGATAATTGAGAGTTATCTACTTTTGTAAATGGAAGCACTTCACACCTGGATCTGACTAAAAACAGATGAAGCGCTCTGAGAGTCAATGTTACTCTCCCGGCTCGTGTAGACACAGGTTTAAATTGAATCATGTTATGTTATCATTACCAACCTGCTCTCCCATGTCTAACCTCACATTCCACGCTCTCCAAATTGCATTTGAGAAATTGAATAAAAATGGTCTGTGAGAAAGTCTTGACATGTCAGCTTGAGAATACACACAGACGCATGTTTTGACTTTCAGTAATACCAGGAAAGCCTTGAAGTTAAGTCACACTGTGTCCAAAAAGAAGAGCACAGTTAAAAATAACTTGCAAATATTTAACGAGAAATAAATTGTCTCCACATTTTCTAAATTGATAACAGATCTCAGTTTTCTTTTATAATAAATCATTTGTTTCCAGAACACCACATTGTTCCTCCAAGCTTCCCGTTGCTTGTATTGTTGCATGCTTCCAGCTCATTTACTGTAACAACTTGACTTTCGCAGCTGTGTGTGTGTGTGTGTGTGTGTGTGTGTTCCCATTGACCTGCAGTGGAAACACTGAGAGGAAGACGGAACGCTGCAGCTGACGACTGAGTTTCTAATAACAGAGCGGTAACATGTCTGAACAAACTAATGCAGACAATGGCGCTGTCTGTGATGATTCACCAGTTTGGCCTGGTTCTTCATTTCCGCAGTAATAGCACTGGTGGGCATCATTGTTCTTGGCTGGAAGATCTGACATGTTTTAAAAGATTTAAAGGCAAAACCTCAGGATTAAATGAATATGAGTCTTCTTCACATCTTCAATTAAAGAAAAGGGAGAAAAATAATGCAGTGGGTTTGGCGGCACATTTCTCTTTAATCTCTGTATCTCTCAGCCTCCAGTGTAGGTGGGGCACAAAAAGACCTCTACAACATTCCTTGCTAATGTTCACTCCACATAAATATTTGCATTTTTTAAATCCATTCTTTCCAGAATCACATATGTTCGCATTTTGGGTGTGGACCTGCTTCTACGGGTGCTTTTTAAAACAATACCACTTTACCTTTCAAGCCATCCCATAACTCTCTATAACAACAGGGTTTAAAGTCAGTGTTGACTTGTAAATAGCACAGTGACTGACACTGAGAGCTGTGTGTGTGTGTGTGTGTGTGTGTGTGTGTGTGTGTGTGTGTGTGTGTGTGTGTGTGTGTATCTGCAGAAACACATCATTCTGTCTTATAAATTGCATAAAGTGATCATTTACGCACACTGTTGACTGTTCACCATAAACATTTTTATCCTTTAACACCCTCTTGCAGCCTACAATATTATTCACTTAGTAAAAAAAAAAAGGATTGTTCAACATTTTGAAATATACACATATCCCCTTTCTTGAGAGTTAAATGAAAACATTGGCAGTACTCTCTGTATGTCTGTATGGTAAATATAAACCTCCAGTCAGCTGCTAGTGAGCTTAGCTCAGCATAAAGACTGTAAACAGATGAACATCTAACATGACTCTGTTAAAATAAAATCTGTCCACCAGCACAGCCAAAGCTCAGTAATACGTTTTAGCTCCTTTGTTTGATCAGCAGCACAAAAACTACAGTGTGAAAATGATGTTGAGGTTTTTGTCACTGCACCCGGCCAAGACATAGCTTGGCACATAACCCCTCATAAAACCACAACTTGTCATTATTACACTTTGGTTTATGTGTGGATTGAACAAACAAGATTCAACATGTTAGTTAGTGAGCTGAGAAGTGCTGGTGGGCAGATTTTTCCTACCTTTGGATTGTGCCAAGCTAGTTGTTTCCCCCTGTCTCCAGTCTTTATGCTAAGCTAAGCTAACCATCTCCTGGCTGTAGCTATATATATACTCGAGAGGAAGCATCTCTTCATTGTTGTCCAGGAAATCCTGTATGTACTGCTGGAAGGTTTAGTCTCGCACATATAACAATCTAATATATAATAAATCTTAAATAACTAAATGTAAAACAAAGTAAGTAGGAAATGAGCAATGTTTCACACAATAGTAGACATTACTGTCAATGTATTTATATTATAGCTTGTTCAAGATGATTTACAGAAACTCAAACTCACCTTTCAGTTTGTCAGGAAGATTAGAGGAGAGAAAGATAAAAATGGTTAGTAAAACAAGTCTTAAATACTAAAAACTAAATAAGTGATATTATATAGATAAACAAGTGTAACACATTATGTCTGTCTTAAAATGACACGTCAGAAACTCATACACGCATTTTTAAGAACAGCAGCTCAAATATAGTAAAACAAGAAATGATTAGAAAGAGAAAGCTTAATAATAATAATAATAATAATAATAATAATAATAATAAAATGCATGCTCATTTTAAATTTGATGCCAGCAAAAATAACAGAAGTAACAGATTACTTAAGTAATTAAATGTACATAAAACACATACACATAATGCAGCAGGATGTGAGTATTATATCTGTCTATTATCAGTCTTTGGATTAATCTGCGACAAGGCATCATATGTTGTAATGTGATCTCATGTCTTATGTGCATGATGAACATGATGAGAACAGCAGCATGTGGAGAGGCAGGTGCTCCTCCTGCAGGGGGCGCCCATTCACAGACATCTTCCCAGCAGCATTTAAACAACTGACAGTAAAGCTGTCTCCTCAGGTTCAGATGTTCAATAAATCATTTTACAACAAGTTATTCCATGTCGATCAGTTCTTAGAAAGTCCAGCTTCTAGCAGGCAAGATTTGCATCAGGACAAGTCCAAGTCCCAATGAGAACTTTCAGAGACCTGCAGCCTTTTGCATCACCTGCATCAGGTAAATGGTCTGTTCCCATGACTCTGACTGATCAGTGATGTGTTTGATCTTTCATTGTCTTTATAGATTGTCAGAAACTCCTACAGCTCTGGATGTGTCTCTACAAACATAAAAACACTTCTTCATTGATTCGTGATATTAGCAAATAGCAGAGACAAATGACTGAAATTCTAACATATGGTCAGTTGATTCTGTTTAATTCCAGCTGCTCATATTCACAGTACAAAACTAACTAACTAACTAACTAACAGCAACAGCACCAGTAATACTGATGTGCATTTGACTGATTCTTACCAACAATGTCCATCACAGCTGTTAGCAGAGAGGATGAAGTCATTTTTCCCAACACGTTCAAAGATTTACCATCAGTATTCATTGCACCTTCTACCAACCACAAAATCAGCACGTGACACTTGAAAAGAAACATGAAAGCATTGGTCGTCAGGTGGGACATGTTGAGGTTTAGCTTTAGGTGTGTGTTCAGTGAGTGTTTAATCCCTTCTTTGATTTTCAGACAGATGACTAAGAAAATCATCAGTCTGCGTTGTCTCAAACAGACATTTCTGGGGTTTCCAACAAACACATCTGTCTCATTTAATTGTGAGTGCGTGAGATCATTTGACTTTATAAATGGTACGTGCATACAGCTTATCATGAAATAAATGAAGGGCACAGCTGATGACAGAACATGTGGTCATATTTAATGTTTGATGAATGAAACATTAAGGTTGAACATAGAAGTAGCACAGCCTGTACAAATGCCGGTTACACACCAATATACAGCTTTCAATATAAGGTATGTAAGTAAATGCATTATATTATCTTACATTATCTGAAGGCTTGTTATAGATAATTACATATGACTGTGATAAAAAAGGACACAGAATAGAAAACATTCATTTCCAGGGCAGAAAAAAGATATGGTAGATATTTTAGAATCAAAAATAAATAATAAAAGTATAATAGAAGTTGTTTACTATGAGGTTGGTGGTTTTTTTTTTAATGATCTTAATGTAACACACCAACACATTTTTGACTCCCTTTGAATAGCCTGTCGTGAAATATACTGTACCACCAGTAGAGGGAGCCACAGGATAATGACTTTCATTTCAAGTCAGGCAGTAGGACCAAAAAGTAGTTCAAGAGTTCAGGAGATAATAGAGTGTGTCTTATTAGTATGATGTAGGTTTCATCAGTGGAATGACAAGAAAAGACTCAGGCTAAGTAAAAGTAGCTCAAATTTGTACCCTACAAGAGTGGATAGTTACGTTCCACCCCTGGACAAACGTTTGAGGAATGTTCTGACAGCTTGATATCAAACTGAAATGACTGCACCAAGCATACTTGAATATGAGAAGCTGGAAATGTAACTAAACTTCTTTTTCTATTCTGAAGTTTTAAGAATAGCTTTGCTTAAGCAGCATGTCTGATAACTCCAGCTTGTTACAGGAATCATTGAAACAGTAAGCTGCACAGATTTTGATGCTAAGCTTCCAGGTTCTTTTACCAATGAATGGTGATTTCTGATGTTATTATTGAACTGTTTCTTTCTGCTCTTTTGGTTGTTTCAGTCTGTTTGAACCATTGGATGCCATTTTGATCTATATGACTTTTTTTTTTTTAGCAAAATAATAATACAAAATAACATCTATTTGTAAAAGGGGCTTATTACAACTCAAAAGCATGAAAGACCATTCAAAATACAGAGCAGTCTTCTAAAGCATCTGAGGGTTCCGAATCAAACTTTTGTGGCGGGCGATTCCAAACTTTTTAACGGTATTGTATGACGTAACAAGGAAAACAACGTATTCAGATGAGAAGTCATGTTGTATATGCCAAAGTTCAGTTTGCTCAGAGGATTTTAAAGAAGAATGACAAGTTTTTGTTGTACAACAAGGAGACAGTAAACCCAAGACAGCCTGACCTTTTGCTTAAAACCAACAGACGCAGTAATCAGTCCCATCAGCTGAGGATGAGTGTGTTGTTTTCTCAGCATCAGGCCGACAGCACATTTTGACTCCGGTCACATAATCTAAAGTCATTAAAATTCAGTTCTCATAACACATGACAAGCTGCCACATCTTGGATATGGGTGACGTTTTCCTCTGTGGAACCATGCACTTATTGCTTTCAGTGTCATTTGTTTTCGGCCCATCCCAGAGTTGCCACTTTCATGTTCAGACCTGTCAGTTCGTGACACTGCAAAAAGTGAAGCAATAATAGGCAAGCGGTGGATTAGAGAGTCCCGGTTCCTGCCCATCCCAGTGTTTTTGTGAAATTCGGTCTAGGTTTTAATAACTTATTGATGCTGTATGTTTACAGGCACACACAGCTGGTCACCAAGCCTCTGCTGTGCTTTTATCACACAGCACATTTGGTGAGAGCACATGAATAGATATCCATTTTTCTGACACAAATTAATAATACACACATTCATTGAGATGTGCTCCTTTCATTCTTCTGATAAATGATTTCTGCAGTAAATAGCACACAACGATGCATGAGGAAAAACCATAAAAGGCTTTGGAGATTCCTCGTAATGGCTGAGAGGTCTTTTCTGTCCTCAAGAGCCTTTTGAATAGACTCCAGCCTGGTCTTTTTTCTACGTAATCACACAGACATCCCCCTACAATCCTTTCAGCCCTGTTGGACACACACACACTGGTGCAATAGACATTTCAGTGAATGACGGCTTTCCTCCCCCCAAGTGCACTGCGGGGTGGACAAATGGACATAAAAGAGTTGAGAGCTGAGTGATGGGTGACTTAAAGCTTTGTGATTGGGTTTATATGCTCAGCTCTGATACCTGCTCAGGTTAATGGTTTATGGAGTTATTGTAATATCATGTTAACAGTGATGCACACTGAAATAGCGTTTTTCAGACATTCATATGTGGCTGGTCTTTGAGCACATACCTGCATCTGTTCTACTCTCGCAGTATGAATGGAATATGCATTTTTAAAATGTGCATCTGTTTTAATATTAACATCAGTTTTGGCTCCTTGTTGGACCTTTAAAAATCTTTGCAAAGCTAAATCAAATTTGAAACAAATATCACTAATTGTCATTTTAGAGATTGATTTCCACAACATTTTTGTTGGATGAGCTCAAGCACACCTACATCAACACCACCAGTCATGTGTCAATTATGCTCATTTAATTGATGCTGTAAGTTTTAATAGCTTGATAAGATTGGTGTCTTTTTCTTCAGATGGTTTGCTGAAGTTTGCATTTGTACTGTCACTTTAGCTTTTCTAGCTTTTACTTTTAATCCCATTTTAACTTTTTGACAACTCATTTTTTAATCCACTCTCAATTGCAGCATGTGGTGTCAAGGTGTAACAACTGACTCACATCTGTGGGAGGCGTGTCCTGTAGGATCGGCCTTATTGTGACAGTAAACACACTAAAGATCAGCCTCACGCCAACTCTTAATCCTGTTTGTGTGTTGCTGTTTTTTTCAGCCATAAGTCGCAATTTCTATTTTCAAGCATCCCTGGTTGAAAATCACTGATTTAAAAAATCTGAAAAAAAAAATCTGTTATTCACTTTTCATTTTCATCTCATGATGCAATAATGAGTCATGGTATAAACATATATGAGTTTATGATGATGCTGTAGAAATCAGGAGAGAAACACAATATTTGCAGTTGTGTTCAAGTGAAGGTTTAAAGATGTATAACAGAACATGGAAGAACAGTCCAGCTGATGATGCATATTTTCAAAGCTGATATCCAGCCCTGGTCACCAGCTGGCCTTCATTTGACTCTGCCTTCACATTTCAAGTACTGCCTCTTGAACTTGTACTCATACTGTATTTTACAGTACAGGTGGAGAATCTCAGCCTGCCTCCCTGTCTGCACAGTACTGGCATGTGATGACAGAGGACTGGCAGCCTCTGTCTGTCTGGAGGCCTTCCCTCTGGAGGCGGTCTGGCTAACATATCTTTGTGTATCTGATACACTCACATAACCCTGGATCTTGGCTGACCACCACAAACACCCATAAATCACTGTCTGCCCGTGCATTGCAGTGTGTGTTTGTGTCCCATCAGTTTTGTCAGTCTTCATATTTGTTTGTGTTTAGCTTTGAGAATTTGTCCCGAGGCTTTGTTGTTGGGAAATCGACAATCAGTCGAGTAATTACACAGTCACAACACTAATACGTCACAGCGCTGCAGCTGCAGATGCGCAGCTCATCCTCACCGCGCGCTCACACATAAAAAACAGAGAATTCCAGGAAGGAGTCATTTAGTGCGTCACAGTTTCAGTGTGTGTGTCTGTGCTTGTCTGAGGTGAATTCGCAACTCCAGTCGTGCTCACTTCATCGCCACCTTCCTCTCTCTCTGGTTTCCCTTTCCTCTGTCCTGTCCGTCCTCTCTCATGCTCACGGTCTTTGTTTGTGTTGCTTGTGTGTTTTAGACTCCTCTTACTGTGCAAACATGCTCCGTTTTCTTGAGTGAGGGTTTGTCACTTTGTCAGAGCTCCTGGCCTGACCCTCACATTCATCCCAGCACATGTGCAAACACATATTTCTAAAAGCTCTAAAAACACTGGATTGGTCCAGATGATCAATATTTTAAAGCAACAATGGATTACTTGACTTATTTCACTATTTGTATGTGAAAGAAGTTGCTTGTAGTGATGAACCCATCAGACTCTGTCTTGGTTCACTCACATCGCTCTCATCAGCACTGAGATAAGCTCCAGTATAGCTACTGTTTTTAGTGAAAAAGCCACCTGAACATGATCTGTCCAGCACCAAACAGCTGACAAGTGACGAGCTGGCGAACACAGTGAACACAGTAAGCGGGTAATATTCTACTTAGGAGTTGGTGGAGAGTAAAACAGAGCTAAAAAAAAGAGTGAACATTGGACAGAAACTCAGAAATATCAGAAATGCTAACGGTGTAAATAAGCACTTATAGCAGGTTTACTATCAAATAAACATGAATGTATTTGAATTCCAAATTCCATTATGAGCTTTAGAATTGCAAGACATAACAAAATCAACAAACTCCTTGATAGCAACCAAAACCAGCAATAAACTGCCCTCATTAATAAGCATCACCTGTGTAAACAAAGCTTGATACATCTTATTTATTTGATGCCTCAGACTTCCGTCCAGAAAGTGCTGAAACTCAACAGTGAGCCTCGTCATGGCGCTGGGTGATGTGGTCCTTCATCAGAATGAAAATGAGCAGTGTAGTTTTCATGAGTCAATCCCACAATCACCATCCTGTGGCTGCAAACACTCACCTGAACACCAATTGTGTATTAATCCATGGCTTAAAATAGTCCCAGACAAATTCCCCAGTTATGTCTGCTTGAGCAATATTTGCTAAAAGCTGCCGTGCCCGTCTGTTAAAGGAAATCACTGAGTCCTTAAAAAAACATTTATTTTTGACCAGTTCTTAAAACTTCTTCAGTGAAACCAAAGATGTCACAAACAGGGAACGAAAGTTGGGAAGTCGTGGATGGATAAACACATTGTTTCTTTTGGTACTCCTATGGTATTTGTTGAAAGAATAACATAGAATAGACATAGAATAGACATAGATTTTAACATCAGCCTTTAATTCTATGTCTTATCAAACTTCCATCTCAGTATTTATGTGGTGGCACACCTCGCTGTATCGAGCCCTCCAGGCAGAGGCCTTGGGATCTGTGCCCATGAGAAGTAATGACAACGACAGACAGACAGACAGACAGACAGACAGACAGACAGACAGACAGACAGCTGTGTGTCTGTATATAGAAGCCTGTGAAACTGTCCTGATCTGTGTACCAGCTGCCTGGCCTGTTACTAACATCGGGGAGCTCTCGTGGCGTGTTGTCTTTGTGTCGGGGTCCGGGGGCCTGGCACCCATCACACACAGGAAACAGGTCCTGGCCCTGAGCTCCACATTAAACACACAGGAAATACACACAGGAAACCGTGTCTCAACCCCTTGTGCACAGTTCACACACTCCTCCATCCTGCACTCCTCTCCTCCTGATCCCAGAGGAGGGCCGGCCGCCAGAGCCCTGCTGCACACTCAGCTGACAACCTGTCTAATTTCTCTGCAGTGTGCACAGTCCACCATTCACCGTCCAAACCCGTCACCCCACATCCTCCACACCCCCCCTCTCCAGACTGCAGTGTGAGCCCTGGAGCGCAATCTGGTTTTTAGAAGGCAGGAGTCAGGGCAGAGTTCGCCCCTCTTTTTGGATAATCCTTCATGAATTCAGTATCATTGGATTCATTTTCATTTTACAAGTATCTTTGCAGAGTTCATCTACTTTATTAAATAGCAGTTAAGAGAAGTGGGAGTTTATCTGAAACCAAGACTTTTGGACACATTTCTGCAAAACTCTCTCACCACTTGAGAAAGCTCATGCTCCTCCAATGACGTTGTTACTTGTTAGAGAGACATATTGTTTCTTTCTAAGGTTTTAAAGACTCGGTCTCTACAGCTTGAAACTGATCTTCCCTCTGCTACCTCCTCTTGTGGCCCCAGTTCTCTCGTGAGCTTTCTTCCTCCTGGGCTTACCACAACGTCTGGCAGCATCACACTCATATTTCCACTGTGGAACACATGCTGCACCATTTGATTTCGAGTATGTAGAAAGGGGGACATTTTAGGAGAGTAGAAACATTTTGTGAAACTCCTTGATGAGAAAAAGTGTTTTTTATCTATTGCAAACTATCCCATCATGCAATAGTAAACTTGACGTAATATGTGTGTTACAATTGTGCATGATGTTCATCCTCTAATAGTCATGGAGTTACCTCAGCAGTCTGTCGACTCCACTGCTAAGTCACATTACATTGTGGTGCTTAATACACAAAGATTAGTCAGGCTCAATAGATAGAACCAAGAAAAAAGTCCCAATACTCTGAGAATGAGTCTTTCTTTCCTGTCTGCCCTGCTACGCCTGCAAAGCTCAAGCCTTCATTAAGTCCTCTGAGACTAGATCATTAAGACCCTGTCTGTGTACTGCTGATTAATCAGCATCATGTTTAGCTCTGCTGCTTTGGCTCTCCTGCTTAGCAATATGTGTTTGGCTCTGATTCATCAAAATCAGGATCAAAACATTGTCTTTCAATTTCTCCATAACCATGTTAACACTACTAGTTTCTGGATTAGTAAGTGAATATAAAACTTGTGTTTACACAGTGTTATCTTGTGAACACCTACACTATAAGACCTAACAAACTAACTGGCTATTTCTGTGACCAGTGAGCGACCTCAGGGACCTAAAAAAGTTGCAGTACATTAGAGCAAGTCGTCCACTAAAGAGCTGACTGATGGTCACAGGATGTCTTCGGCTAATTGGTCAATTGATTTAACTTAAATCTGTGTCAGACTCTTTCTCCAGCTTTATTTTCCCATTTGCAGAGGAATGCAGATGCAAAGGACTCTCTTCAAATGGAAAGAGCAAATGTCATAGTAATGTCAGGGGTATTAGCTAATTAACTCATGACTGAGTTCTTACTTCTCATTAAAAACACTATGACTAATAAGCACTAAAAATTACAATTTGTCAAATAGATTGTATTCATCCAAAACCTTGAAATTTGCAACTAATATCAACTAATAGAATAAGATGGAGCGCTCTGGTATAAATGTGAACCTCGCTGTCATCCTATTCATCAGCAGAGTCCTGTTTCCATGCCTGTCCACCATCTGGTTCATATGTCTGAGTTTCCAAGATGGAGCCATCCATCAGTGAGATCGAGGCCTCCTGAGTCTTTCCTGTATTTTAGGATCTCTCTGTTTCTGCCACTTTCTTTCTCTGCTCTTTCTCTGTCAGCCACACATACATACATAAGCATATAAAGACAGATAAAAATACCACGCTTAATGCAACACAGCTTCTGAGGGGAAAAGTTCATTTCCTGGGGTTAACAAAGAGCAATAATGCAAACCAGAGTAACAACACATTCCTCACACACTGCAGTATGTTCTTCCATTTATGTGCTGTGGTCTGAAATGTTGCATTCAGCTTTTATGAGAGTATTTAGAGGCAAAGTGAACATCCTGTGTGTGATCAGAGACGAAGAGACGCACAGGGAGCGCACACATATCTCAGTGATAAAGTGTGACAGAGACAGGAAACGGGATGAGAGATGGGAGAGAGTCACGGTCACGTTTGATAAAGACGTCAGCTTTCTTTGATTATTTGAGCTTGAAATGGAAAGATGGATTAGGAGTTTCATCTTAAGGAGAGCCAGTGGGCTGTTCATATATCCTTGTGACACTTTGAGCTGTGACTTAATTGAAAACCGACTCCTGGAGTTTCAGCCTGTTCTGCCCCCCATCAGCCCCCTGAGGTAGAGTGACCTCTTCCTGCAACCTCTGGTGACCTCGTGTTGGGACCAGAGTTCCCTGACTGATACTCACCTGGTTTTCATTACTTATCAATCAAAACACTTCTCACATCAGGAGCTCTCATTATAACTTAAGTTCAACTGAAACTGAACTGAAATTGCCTTTATTCTTCTAATTTTTTGATAAGCTGGAAATGTCAAGAAACTCTAAATGTCATATGTAACTTAATACATGTGACAGTCTGTTTATTTCTCTTCAACAGGAAGCCAGTGTGTGTTTCAGTCCCTTGACCTGGCGTGGAGAATCAGATAAACGGCAGGTTAGCTCTATGTAAAAGCTCATCATCTGTGCCTGTATTCTGTTACTCGGTACTGTCTTTACCTGACATGTGTTCACGGAGCAGGATCCAGAAGGAGGCATGACACATATGAATAGGGATGGTCATGAGGACTCCCACACACACATACACACACACACACACAGAGACACGTGTATACTCATGCATCTGCCATAAGCATCTAAGCTCCACAGGAAAAAGGATCCAGTGAGAGCTCCCAGTGGTCCTCATTTTTTCCATGTGGGAAAATGTTTCTGCAATCCCTCCATGCGCAGCGTGTTTTATGGGAACAAGGGCGAATGTGATATGAGCCTGATGTAAATTAGCTTCTACACTGACTGATAGGGCATGTCCAGAGGCACACTTTCAACCACTGCTCTGCGTAAAGTTATTCTGCACGGCATCTCAGCATAAAGTGATTGCCCCCCCCCCCCCTCTCTCTCTCAAGGTCCAGCCTGGCTGATGTCCATGAGCTTAATGATCCAAGAAGAAAAAAGCAACTGTCTTCACAGGACTATTACACTCTAACAGCACTCTCGGTTTACACCCGGGCAATGTGACCTGTCTTAAAATCGCTCATCCAAGGCACATTCAACATAACCCTCATCCTCCCTTTTCTCTTTGCTAAAGTCACCTCTGGTACCAACAGGAGACTGAGGACAGCAGAGCAGAGAGGAATGATGATGGTGGGGGTCGAGTCTCACTGCATGGCTGGTGTCACATATGTAAACATTTAAAAGGGCCAAACTAATAGACGACGCCATCTTGAAAGAGAGTGTTATTTACAGTATGTGCTTACATCTGTAGAGAGCTGGTGCATTAAAAAAAAACCACACACCCTGTGCTCGTGTTCACTGTCTGTATCTGATCCTTTGCCCAGACTCACTGGGTCACTTGTGCTCACACAGTGTTGAAGAGAACTTGTCAGCTTGTGTTCAGTTCATTAGTGACATAAAATGAGGTAGAATAATATATCAGTATCTATAGAATAAGATCTGTGCAAAGCTCCTTAACAGATAAATTGCTGTTTAGTTTTTCTCCACTCAAATCTGTGTTTTCCTTATTCTTACTTCTCTTTCTACGTTTGACTCTAGAAATGTGTTTTCACATTCAAGCTGTCGAAATGGTTCCTCTTTGCTCCTTTAAATCTGAGTCCAATATGTGTACATACGAACATGATTCTGTGACATCACAACTAGAAGTCAATTACAGTCCAGTGTGCAGCTCACATGTGTGCAACATATGTGATGTAGAAACCTGAAGCCTCCAGTGCCCAAATACTGAGGCATCTCTTGTGCAGCGGCTACATTTTGCAAAAAAAAAAAAAAAAAAATTGCATATTCATAGACTTTGGATGTTTTCAGAAGTGAGTAGATGTGAGAATTGTAGCAGGGCAACTCAACGTTTTCAGACACAAATTAGGATTCAAAGCAGAATATTTTATATATCTTTAAATATGTCTGGAGGGGATCTTTAAGTCACCTCTGAGATTCTGTTGACACGTTTCAGCGACAGAGAGGAGCGACAAAAACACGTGATCTGTGCGAACTGTGACAAAGCACTCAAATGAATATGTGGCTGGATGGAGCTGGGTCACGTCGGCCCTCGGGGGGCCTGACCTCGGGGGTTAACTACTCAGCAAAGTGCTGTAAGTCATAAAGCTAAACGTGAGAGAAAAGGACCATTAATGAGGAGCACTCCTCGTTAAGGCAGGACCGTCGTGGCGATGATTTGTGTGACCTTTCCTTCCCTGTTGCATTGTCTCATATCTGGAACAGGATGGGTCCTCGGCAGATCCAGCTGTCATGCAACACGACTGTGTGGCTGTGATGTCATGTGTCTTGTCATGCACTTCAGTTTCAGGTTTAATCAGCTCATAACAAGCAACTTTCACATATTATTATAAATTATGTTTCCTATAGCAAAATGTTAAGCTGGTATGAGTTCAAAAGTATAAAGGTTATCACTAAAAATGTCACAAAACTGTCATGTATTGTGAACAGGGGGCCCTATATTACTTGCAGTAGCTAAGTCCTATTTTATCTGTAAAAACAGTCAAGTCATGCGACCTTGACTTCTGAAGGCAAATCCTGGCTATCAAAGCAGGTTTGAATGTCTGCACAAGTAGGCGCTGGAGCTGCTGATTTAAATAGCAGGAAAAGCCTCTTTGATTCCTGTCGCATCCTCTGGGCTGAGCCTGGGGCCTTGAAGCCAGTTGTGGTATGCGGTGGGTGCGATGACGGCGTGTCCCCTGGGAAATCTTGTGTTACACTGCTGGTTTTCAGATCAGACGCAGGATTCAGGATATTCAGGATACTCTGGTGCGAGCCTTTTTGGATCAGCGGATAAGGCAGTGGTTTTAAGAGGAGGATTGATGTCACTTTGGGATAATCCTTGTCATCATGTGCTGAAACAGAGAAGACAAAATACTGTACTCCTCCATACATCCCCATCCTTTCAGTGGGCCTGTTTTTGCATTCAGCAGCCATTTTTATTAGTGTTGATATAACACATGAGAGCTCACAGTGAAACATCTGGGCAGGTTTGAAAAGGAGAAGAAAAACAACCAATGGGTTTTCAGTTGCAATAAATGCAATAAAAATAGTCAGATAATGTGGAGGAGACAGAAAAAGGTCTGCCTCAGTGAACATCATATCAGCCAAATGGAAGAAGGAAAAAGGAAGAAAAAATGCAACACAGCCAAAAATTCTAAATAGAATAGAAATAAGAAACAAATGGATAGTTAAAACAACTTTGTCAAAAAAGCATAAATTATTCAAATATGCATAAGAAAGTTTCGTCAGAGGTGGTTGGGTTTTCTCTCCTCCAAACATTCAGCAATCTGTTGGAGCTTGTTTCTGGGCCAAGGCTTCAGAGGTGACAGTTCTGTCCACATCATGGACACAAATTGTGAAAGATACACAAATGCATGTAATAAGTACTTTACATATCTGATCTGTTTTCATTACTCTGTTGTTTACTTCATCATTACATTCAAATCTAAATATCACCACATTTCACTAAGACTTTAAATATATATAAATATATTTGAAGAGCACTGAGTGAATACATTTCCACTACCCATCTACTTGGAGGTTGGTGTTCCCTCCTGTTCTTTTGGGTTGGAGTGGTACTGCAGGACACAGAGCAGAAAGGGAGAGAGAGGTAGTAGCAGTGACTCCTCACAAGCTCTGCTTTGTGTGGAGCGACGTTTCCTGCTTTCACAGGAAACGCTCATATTGGAAACAGATTTTCTCTGACAGATGATTTGAGCCAACGCTCGGCTGAAAGCCCTCTCTGCCGCTCCAAGAGGACGAAGGAATTGAGGGAGGGGGGCAGCTTTGTAACTCATCTCCCTCATCTTGCAGGGTGTGGGGTATTTCCTTCATTATTTTTCTTCTTTTTAACGACCACATATTTTCTCTCTCTCTCTCTCGTTTTCTTTCAGCCTCCTCACCTAAACGCTGCCCTCTCCTCCTCGTGCAGGGCTCGTGTTTCACTGCTGAGTGCTATTCGCTTTTTTCAAATGTCAACACACAGGAGCCTGCCTGAACGGAGGGGTCACCCCATCCTCGGCGGTACGGCGAGGGTCCACGCAGAGGGAACAGCCAGGGCCAAAACATAAATACAGCATGCGACACGCCATCACAGCACGCTTTTAAACCCTCAGACGGAGGAAGTTAACATCAGAGCGTCGCACTGCGAGCAGCCAGTCATCTACTGGGTATATAAAACTGTCAGGAGAAACCAACTGACCCTGGACTCAACCCAAACAGACGTACTGCTCCATGCTGCATGCACAGACACACATGCTGCAGGGACATGGACACAGTCTTATACCACACTGATATACCATCTGAGTCAGATCAGAAAAGCAGGAGAATATATTATTTTCAGCCATATGTGCAGACTGTACAGTGAGCAGAGATTTTTTTAATGCATTAAATTCATGAAAGCCAATGGAAGGTTAATGCAACTGTTAGCTTATCATATTATTGAATTTGTTGCCTGGCTTTGTTTTTTTTTAATTCTTTATTTATCAGTTTTATCAGTTTTCAGTGATGGGTACAATTCACTTGTGTCAACATGTGCTCAATAATATCATTGTTCTCTTTTTTGAGAAACGTTTTCCCATCAGGAAAAAAGAAAACAAAAATACAAAAACAACAACAACAACAAAAAAAGGAGTAAACATAGGAACATTATAGAACATTAGGGAGTGACCAGAGCGTTAATTATAAATGTTTTAACCCAAAATTAAATTGGGCTTGTTTCTTGTTTTTGATTTACCAATGCTGTCATCTGTTCCATTTTATAAATGTCAAAAGTTATATCCCACCACTCTGATAGGGTGGGTATGTCCTGTGATAACCATCGTTTAGTTATGGATTTTTTACTTGCAACCAACAAAGTACTTAGTAAAAACGTATCATTTCTTTTCCATTCTCGTGGTAAACATCCAAAATAAACTGTTTTCATACTAAAAGGAATGACACATTTGAAAATATCGAGTTGCCTGGCTTTGTTAAGATTAGACGATTACCAACACCCTAATGTGAGAATGACAGATATGCTTTGATGCAGTAAATGACTCCTCAGTGTCTGTCCACGTATCACCCAGTAGCCACCTCCATTCCTCACGGGTGCTGTAGCCGGGATGACCACGGCGATAACCCCCGAGGTCAGGGGAAGTGTGCCAGGGGCGGGACCCCCCACAGTGCAGGCAGGGTGTGCAGGGGGCCACACTGTTACCTCTCAGGAGACCATTGTTTACCTCATGTCATTTTAAAGTGGTCAAATGGATCAAGCAGAATACAGACAGACACAAGTGCAAGGAGTCGGCGATAATTCCTCCTGTCACAAGCTTTGTGGGGGGGTGAATGATTCTAAAACATTTGTCCAAAGGATCGTGTTTACAGTGCGGCTATTATTTATGTGATTACACTAACTCAGTGTTTAACAAATGTGGGAGGTTTCAGTTTATTGTGATTGTCTTCTAATCTCTGTGACTGACACTGAAGACAATGAAATTCAATGTATAGTTGTTTGCACAATCTATAGGTCATTTCCATTATTTTAGCTGATTGTTGGCTGAGCCCCACTCCCTTCAATTTGTTTTTACGCCTGTCAAGTGACAAATTTCCAGGACCAATTAATTACAGGTGCAGACTGCAGTAGACAAAAGTCATCTCATTTCTTGTCATTATGGTTGGTTTAGTTGACTGAAGTGACAACTGTTGCCGATGGATTCTCAGCATCACATTAATAGATCTCGTAATGGTAACGCGACATCTGTGGTGGACATGCTTCTGGATGATGGCACATAAACAGACAGGGACGTTATTTATTGTTTTTTTACAGTCATGCAACAGATGAGGTTAGTGTTGAATGTGAATGAGACTGAAGTAAAATATATAACAAAGTAACTGCAACCTCATAGTAACTGACATTGTCAATTGCCTCCATAGTGTTTTCTATTGTTCCCTGTTTTCTGGTGCATTTGTGACATCAGACGAGACCAACCAGAATAAAACCCACAAAAGATAAACTTGTCTAATGGCAATGGGTATGAAGTCAACCACCTATTTTTTCGGGAATTATCAATAGTTTTGGTGTTAAACTGGTATGTTGTTGCTGCCTTTTCCACCCTTTCCTCTCAGTGTTGTATTTCTCAGTCACTAATCCTCAACTCAGCTGGGATCCTTTTCTTTCAGTCCTGTCCTCTTCTCTCCTGCTGTGCACCGGTTTGGCCAACTTCACGTCTTTTGTCCTGCCGTGCGGTGGGCCAGGTATCATCTTACCATCCAGGTGTTCTAAATGAGCCGTACATATGCTCGCAACCTGGCGGCGAGCTGCATCTTGGGGAGCCGACGCAGATGTGGGTTCACAATACAACCTTCATCACAGACTCTTAAATCATTCCAAACAACTCTCTCGTTGGATCTCATTTTCCCACGATGCCATAACTGCATCCATGCTTTAATTATAGCATGATGCTGACATCAATGCCATGCAGCAACGCACACACACACACACACACACACACACACGCATGCACCATAACCCACTGAGGGCAGAAGTAAACCGCAGGAGAGAGGGTGCATCTGAAGACGTGTGCAGCTTCTGCGAGAGGGTGACTGTGTTCACAAAGCCCTCAACATGTAGTCAGGGAGCTCTAAACAGGGTTTAGTGGGAGAGAGGTTTCCTCTCTATCATATTTTATTCAGAGGAATGCCACGCTGCCAAACAACATGTTGACTTTTGGACGAGGCTTCAGGGTGTGTGCTGTAACCTTCTGCTGGGAAAGAATGTGCTCTCTGTGTCATTTTGTGCCTCGACTCCTGTCTATATTTGAACATGAGAATATCCACTGCGGTAAACCAGACGCTTTGCTCTGGGTTCGGATTGGGAGGTTTTCCTTGGTGTGGCCTGGTGATTAAACAGTGGGAGAGGAGAGCAGCTGAGCAGACTGGGATCTCTCACCACAAGGCAGGATCCCCAAACTGCTCTGCGGTCGCAGCTAGAGGAGAGCGTTTTATCTTTTCTGTACGCAAAGTATTTCTTGTTATACCTTTCATGCTGCATTTGTGTGTCATGTTAAAAAAATGAAAAAACAACATTTCATTGTCTAGAACTGAGAACAAAATGGGACACACTGATCCATTTATATAAGATAAGGAGGCTTCTGTAAATAACATACATCTGTTCAAAATAGCAATGCAAATGTAAGGAAAGTGATTTTAAGCAAAAAAGACTGAGCTACAGAAGCAGATGTCTCCCACTATGTTTACACTGCCCTTCCTATTTTCATTCCGCACATTTCCTATCTTCTATTTCCATCTTGCTATCGCCTTATCTCGTCCAGGCTCGTCATCCCTGCGCGAACCTGAAAGTGCATGTGGTTGTGATTTTGTGGGCCTGGTTCCAGGGAGAGTCAATCCCCCACTGCATTCAAAAGCTTTTCACACCTGGGTGTCAGGGGAGGGGCGGCTGCTGCATGGCCCAGCGCTGCACTCTTATTAACAGCTTTAATGAACTGTTCACCAGAATTTAAATCAGACCTGGACTTGAAAGACACTTATATATTAGTTTTTATATCTCATATAGTAAATAACTAATTAGACATTTTCTTACAGAGAGTTACATTAGAAGCTCAATGCCACTCTTAGACAATAGGATATTTTAGAGGCAATAAAAAAAATTTGGCACAATGAGTTCCTAAAGTCTTCTTGTTGCAATGAAGCTGAGGTTTTCATCTATATTTAACATACAAATGTAGTGGTCTTGATCTTCTCACCAAATCCTGAATAAGAGAGCAAATGGACATATTTTCCAAAATGTTGGAAATTATGTTTTCTTGATCTTTGTGGTCACATTTCAAGCCATATTTGTATGTTGTTTACATTCAGAAATAGAAATTCCCTTTATAAGCTGTAAAGCAAACAAATGCTGAATAGCTTTCTCAGGTTGGTTTAAAGTCATCTCCTAGTTCTAAAATGTCCACTACACTTTTTGTAGAAACATGCAGAAAGCTTAAAAACGTAATGCAGTTGGGAATAAAGCACAGTATGGATTTAACTGATGCCAGTCTCTTGACCTGATTTATCCACAAGACATGAGAGCAGAAGAAAGAGACCAACTCTTCAGCTCTTCCTTTGTAGTTTGCAGTCTGGTGCCAATTATGCTGATTGGACAGGGCCTGCTGTGTGAAGGCGATTACATCCCAGCACCATCAGGTGTGGGACCACATGGAAAACCTGTAATAAGAGATGGGTAGTGCAAGTTTGACATTGGTGTAGCCCAGCTGTGAATCACTCAACAAAATTAGAGTTTAGTGTTCTTCGCAGCCGGACTAATTGAAATGTGATTCCTTCACAAAATGGTGCACCATTTTCCAAAGTAAAAGCAGAGTCCTCTCATTTCCCTGATGCTTGTATCAAACTAGGTTTTACAAGGAGGTTTGCAGTGAAAACAAAGATGTGGGATGTGTCACTTCCTCGGAGTGGCAGTCCATTCATCTTGGAGAACAGCAGTGGACGTGCTGAAGATTGAGCTGAGGCCAGGTTTAATTTTGGGCCTGTGCAAAGATACAAGTGTTTCCATGAGCGGCGGAGTTAACCACTCAATAATATGTGGGAACAAGAAGTATTTCCTCCTGCAGCCTGAGGCAAAGTGTTTAGCAAGGTGCTTATTCACTTAAAGCTGCTACACTCGACAATTTAGAAAATATCAGCTGCAAAACTCACGACATGCTTCTGCAGCTCTGCTACTCTCCATCATTACCAGCATGATAAGGCCCAGCTGTCACTTTCATCCAAATATGGTCCTGAATCCATAAAGTGAAACCTTTCCTCTCCATATCCGCCTCACTTCTTATTGTTTAGACAAGTTGCTGTAAACGTCTGCCCATAGGGAGGACTAGCAGAAGTTACCTCTGCTGTTTAAGCTCAGCAGCTTTCAGGGCCGTCTCCATATATAGACTCAGATGATCAGATTGTTTGGCAGCAGCATCTCATTTCCTCTGCAGCAGCAAGCAGCAAGCAGCGAGCAGCTCTCGGGGGTCCGGGGGGGGGTCACCGGCTGCAGGCTCCTCAGCTTGGCTCCTGTCGACCCCTTTTGTCTTTGTGAGAATCCCTCTGTTCTTGTTCTCTTAATGCTGCCACACTTTCTCCTCATATTGTTAACAGCTAAAGTCCCAGTGGTCTGCACAAGCCTGTGTTGTAAAATGCCAGGCCACAAAGAGGACCAGTCTGTCACTACTGACCCTATTGATCTTCACCCAACTCCTGTGACATCTGCTCAGCGCTAATTGAAAGAAGTTTCATGTGTGTAGCTGTCAGGCGCTACAGAGCCAGACTGTCGTAAAACTAATTCTCTCAATGGTGTTAACAAGTCTGTGTTGTGCAGTGACAAGTACTAAAAAGAAGTCAAGATGAAAGTCCTAATAAGTGTTTGCATTATTCTTTTCCATATTAACATTCACATGCTGACTGGGACAATATATTTTCTTATGGATGACTAAATTCATTTGCCAGTAAAAATGTTTAAAATTTTTTACTACCACATTTAAAGAGGATTTAAAGGGTTAAGTGGACATTTTGGGAAATGTGCTTTTTTTCCCCCAAGAAATAAATGAGATAATCAAAAGGCTACTACTCTCACCCATTGTCCATTCATTATGGAGCTGGAGCTTTGCTTAAGACTGGGGGAAAAATCCTGGCTTTGTCTCAAAGTAAAATAAAATCTGCCTCCAAACACATCTAACGCTAATTCATGTCATGTCTGGTCGGTTTAATCAGTACAAAAATCAAAGTAAAGGCTTAGCCTAACCCAAACCCTCTAACTCTAATTTTGTCATTTTTCTACCTGGGGTTATGTGCAACACTTGGCTGCAATGACTTCCTGTCGTCACTGTGTGGCTACCCTCCATTGCACGCCATTTTTACACCTTGGTCATAGTTTTCCAATCATTTTCTGACTCCTTGCAATTACACATTTACCATAGAGATATGAGAGCCGTATCATTTTCACATCTTCCAAAAATGTTGGCTTTTCCTCTGAGAATAGATCAGTCAGTAAACTATTGCTCTGGACCTTACACATGACAGTATTGAGTGTAAACTATTTTGCATGTGTAGCCGTTGTAATTTGCTACACTTTGTAAAAAAGTGAATTTCTCAAATATCAAACTATTTATTTTAAACTGCCCTGCAGAACCTGTTTTTGTATTTTAATGCCTTTGAGAGCTAGACAAGACAATTTTCCACCTGACGGACAATAAAACTATATTTTATTCTGTTCTGTTCTAAACCATGGCTTTATAACATCCCTTGAGGGATAACACAGAGGTATTTAAGTGTCATTTGTACTGTATGGCACATGGGCGTCAGATATCCCTGCACACAGAGCAGACTGAAGGGCACACATCACCTCAGGGTTCAGGGGTCAAGAGGAGCCACACTTCCTGTAGCCTGCACCGCTGAACCCCTGCTGACTGCTTTACTGGCTCTCTCATTGTTCAGATTTATCATCCCCTGCCATTGATGTGGCCTCTCGCAGAGGCCGTTAAAGACCAAAGAGCATCACCCCAAACCAGATGTTTCACCTGTCCTCGGTGCAGTCTGTCACTGAAATATACAAAGTGAATGAAAGAGCGATGGGCTCATGAATAACGTTTAGAAGGCACAGGCCAACATGAAGCACTCCAGCAAATCAAAGGCTCTGTCCAGGTATAAGACACTGCTGCTATGGTTTTAATTTGAACAACCCCACCCCCACTAGAAGAATTATGTGTACTATACTATATATTGTATAATGACAGATGCTTTGTGCAAAAGCTTGAGCTGTGCTTCAACATGAATAAGTTTTCAAGGCACATTTTATGAATAACACTGCTAAGGGGGAGGTTCAGGACTCAATTGCACACACAAAGAAACAAAGTTTGGACAAGTAATTTTAATGAAAGCAAAAAGTCTTAAACAAAACTCATGGCTGGGTCAGGCTCAGAAAAGACAAAAATCCAAAAACATCAGGCGAGTTGATGAGGATCAAAATCCCAAAAAGACAAGAAGAACAAGAACTACAAACGACAAGGACATGTACGAGAACAAGAACAACCAACTAGCACTAAGTATGACTAACAATCCAGCAAGAGCACACTGAAATGAACTGGCTTTTAAAGAGTCCTGATGGGTGATAGACTGCTGCTGGGAACACAGGTGATGAGATGAGATGGGAGGGTCTGGTAGGAGAGGTGAGGCAGAGGCGGGGTGAGAAGACAAAAAGAGACCTGATGAAACTCTATGGCAGGTGAAAAGTGACAGAACTTAAAGACAAGACTTTGACAAGTCTAGATTATACGACATGACAAAACTAACAAGACTGAAAGAATAAGGACATGAACAGTACCAAACTGACTATAACAATAACAGAGGCTGAAACTAAGAGGACTAAGACTAAAGCTAAGGAGCTAAGACAGAAACAAGACAGAAAACCAAGACACAACGTGGCAAGACCGAACCAGGGCAGAACAAAAAACTAACACAAAAACTGAGGCCTGACTGGCACAACATGTTGCCATTGTTGTCACACTAAAAATACAGAGGATGCAGGGTTTATATAATAGGATGACAGTAGGGAGGATGTTTAATCTGTTAAGGCATTAACTTTTTTTTTAAACTACTGATATGCTGTGATTATATGTTGTTTTACAATGTTGTAAAAGTACTGTGATGGGACTTGGTTATAAAATTAGAAGGAGCTTTTTTTGCCCATTTTTGATCTGTACATGACAATAAATAGTATAAGTCAACGGGAGTGTGACATGGCACACTTGGCAATACTGGATGGACTGCGAGGGAAAAAATAGCATCCAAGGTCTTAACAGAGCTAAAATCTCTGCCAATAAAATGTAACTGGATGATATTTTTTTTAGCCCTAAAAAGATCCTAAACTCTCTAAGGACATTGTGCCCACTCCATCACCAACAGCCTCAAGACAAAGAAAGCATACAACATGCATCTCACCCATAATTTAACTGTCACAATCCAGTATCCACAGCTCATTTCTGGAGTTATTTTGGTGGTTCTGTGATGCTGTGTGGGGCAGCTCTGTGTTTGTTGTGGGTGAGAGAAAGTCCCCTGAGGTCGGAGAATAGAGGCAGAGAATGATAAAGAAAGTGAGAGACAGAAATAGCGACCGAGAGAGAATGTGAGAAAGAGAAGGTTGAGTCTGGTGTGGTCTGATGATGTGACATGAAAGCTCTCCGTCAGGACTGGAGTCAGGACTGGAGTCAGGACTGGAGGATCACCGCCCCGCTGCTGCCTGCTGGGCTGCAGCGTCGGGTGGAGGGGGGGAGCTAATGTGATCACATCAACCCTGTTAGGGGGAGTGCATGTGGAGAAAAGCAGCTGTGCACAAAGGAGCACAGTATTGGTCTGAGAGTGTTTCAAATACCACTGTGATAATGGCATTAGCATCTAATCAAAGGCCGCAGGTCAGACTGCTCCCATTGCAGATGATGTACATTTACGCTTGTGATGATAGTGTGGTTTCTCATTTGCCTCATAGAGGAAGTGGGGCAGAGCAGTAAACAAGCAGCATCGTCTCTGCTGATTTGACTCTATGGTCATGGGATTGAAAAAAAAATGTGGAACCCACTCTGAAAATGAAATCCTCTTTGCGAGAGATGTGTCAGATGAGGGAGCATTTCGCTGACCTAATACTAATGATGATTCCCAAGTTGAAATTCTCATAAGAGGATTATTCTCAATTAACACCTTTGGGTTTCACAGCTGTGGTCTGAGGCAGGGGGTGATTATTAAGCATATAGGCAAACACGTTGCGGGCAACTCGCGGCAAAACAACACATATTGTGCCGTGACACTTGACATGGCACAAGCAAGTAAACAACACATCATATTACAGACTTTCGCAACAGGCCCTGCAGGTTTGAGGTGAATTTATTTCATACAGTCAGCACGAGTGCTTTTAAAGGAATAGTTCCATATATTGGAAAAGCTTGGTGTTTACTTTCTTTGCTGAGGGTTAGATGAGAACATTGATACCACTCTCATGTCTGTTTCACTTTATATCTTGTTTGTTCTTTATAGGTTTTTTGGGAGTTATGTACCACATTATTTCTCTCATTCCCACTCTTTACATTAAACCAAGCAACCAGCTGCTATAGTTGCAGGATCATATTTACCCAACAGACATGAGAGTAGTTCTGACGTTCTCATCAAACTCTCTGCAGGAATAAGAATAAGCATGTTTACCTAAATGTCAAACTATCCCTTTAAAAAAACACAGGGGTTATATTGCAGTGGTAATATTACATCCCACCATTAAATAACACAGTTTTTTGTGGTTTGATTGACTGAGCTTCAAAAGCAAAATCTCATCTGGAACCGTGAGTAAAACCCATTCCTGGCCCGCTTCAGCTGAACGTGCAGTAAAAACATCAAACACAGCACGTTTGTGGGTTTACCGCTCGGTAGGAATGTGGACGTTAATTGCAGCTGAGCCGGTGTATTTGATCTGTGCTCAGCGACATGCATTACTCAGGCCTGCAGAGCGACACATCGCTGAAAACCAGCCAAGAGCGCGGCCCCCAGTTCACTGTGTAAACACGGCCATTATCTGCGGTTTATTTGCTCTAGTTGGGCTGATGTATGTGTTTGTATTCAAATACAGAAGGTGAAGAGGCGGCGCAGATAACAAAAAAAAATGGGACTGAAATTGACTCCTGATTAGATCGTGCAGTGTTTATGTGATTAATAGTGCTGATAAAATGATGCAGGGGCGACTGAGGGCTGTTATTTCAGCTGATAATGTGCAGAGGAGATGGCAGTGGAAGACTCAGCTGTCATATATATTGTGCCAGAGATCTTTTTTATGCACTGACTTGGTGGATAAAAAAACAAGAGCTTTTCCTCAGGTCTGAGTCAGAGTTTTATCTCTTGTCAAGTCAATGGCTTTCACTTTTGTCATGTGTGGGACACTGTGTTTGGGGGAGGGTGGATGGCTGTGTGGTGGGTGGGTGGGTGGTGACCAGTCACAAGGGGCCACAGAGGTGACAGAGCTCCACAGCAGAGTAATTAGCAGCACAGTGGTCAGTCTGTGTTGACAGATGTAGAAGCTGCTGTACTGTTCGGCCCTGCAGCTACACAGACGCCGCGGTGCCACGGGTCATCACGGCCGCCACGCTCGTAATGTGGCTGACCGTAGGTGTAGTGTGAACGATGGTCTGATGTTATTTTCTTCATGTGACGAAATGGAATATTCAGAGTATCTGGCTAAACTTTTTGAAAATTCTTAAAGATCCAATCATCACTTAAGAGAATGTCTTGCAAGAGAGCCAATAAAACAAATGGTCAAACTTGCCATGTTTGACATTTAAGTTGAGTCGACTGTTTCATAATGTCAACTAATGCATTGAGCAACATGCAAGGAAACATTTCACAATAAAGTTTGCCAGTAGCTGCAGTAATGTAGGTGTCAGATCTTCACGGGCTACTGCATTCAAGTTTAAGTGGAAATTTTTTTTAGGTGGAAATTTTTTTGAGAGGAAGAGACTAAATCCTGGCTGAAATAGCCTGTAGTATTTCCTTAAACCTTTATCGGGCAAGTGACTATTTTTGGTCATTTCCGCTCCCCTTACAAAAGTGAAAAATTGTTACAACAGAAACAAAGTTTTGACATGTCCTCCAGTAACACTGGAAGGTGGAATGTTAGAATTTCAAAGCATTTCAATGAGTGCCCGATGAAGGGTAAAGAAGAGCAGATTTTGCAGCATGTGGACTCAGATTTTTTGGTCAATACAGCAAACACTGAGGAATTTATTGCTTCAATAGACTAAATTTATCATCAACACTGAGTGGGAATTCACATAAAACAAATTGTCCCTTTAAAATATCCATCTGGTCTCAGGGGCATTTTTTGTTGAGCACTGAACTTTCAACAGACATGCATGACTGAAGTGACTGATACCAGTAATATTTTTCCCACGTTGCATCCTGCTTGCCATTTCCCTTCATCACTGGGCTGGTTGAGCCGGTCTAAGGTCTTACTGGAGTTCCCACACTGCTCAGTCTTGGGTGTATTAGTGATCCATCCCGTTTCCTGACTCAATCGTTATCCTGCCGTTCACATCCTCATTAAGGGACAGTGGGCGTGGCAGCAGGCAGAGGAGGGACAGCAGGTTATTTTAAGGCTGATCTGGGTTGGCAGTTTGGTTGAAAGGCCTCGAGGCCAACAACAAACCAGAGTGTAGCAAGTTTTATATAGAGTTCATATTACAACTAAACTGTCTCCTGATGAACTGTTCTCATAGAACTGCACCACTGGCAAAAATGTCCCCTGACGTGTGTGTGTGTGTGTGGTTGTAATTGTATGCGATCAAGTCTGGTCATGTGATGCCAAGCAGGGTTTACCCCTCCATTAAATTAGAGGTCATTGTCACTGATCAGTTCTCAAATGCTGTTGTCAGATGAAACCAATCAAGGGATCCAACAATAGTGACCACAGGTCTCCATGCTGCTGTCCATCATGTTCACACGGCAAGAACAAGTGGCCCAAATCGACTTTTTTTTTCGCTCATGTGTGACTCAGATTGGGTTTTTTTTTTCATCACAGTCTAAGCAAATTACTCAGAATCTGATCTTTTCCATTTAGATTTGGGCCATTTTCACATGTGGTGCTAAATGAGATACAGGTCTGATTTCTTGCACTGTATCCTAGTCACAGTCATATTGAATTTCATGTGACTTTTACATTGCTCACTTGACTGAACTGAGTGTCGTGCGACAAAAGAGAAATTTTGCATGTTTTTTTTTTTTTGAAGGGCATCACTGTCCCAATACTGCATACATCCACACACACCCTACCTACAGAAGAAGCACCCATCGCCCAGCAAACAGGTATAATTAAGAATTGACTATTTATATCCTCATCCTTGTTTTGATCTGCTCATGGATTCACAGACCTCTGCCGCACGTCAGTCTATAAAAAACACTGTAAACAATGACTTCAGTGCCTCCAACTTTACCTCCATGCATCTGTTCTTGTGGACATGTGGGTCACAGTTCACACTGGAATCTGTTTAAAAATAAAGGTAATAAAAATTAGATCTGAGCAATAAATCTGGATTCTGAAACACTAAGGTTTGTAGTGTCAACAAAGCCTTAATGTGACTCTCATTAAAGTAACTGGTTTGAGGCGATAACTGAGGAAGAGTCCAGTTAGAAACCAAAACCTCTGTGTAATATGATGTTCAGTTAGATTAACTGTCATGGTGCTCAGTGACTGATCTGCACAATTAAAACAGTTTTTTGTGACATGTGACCCAACCTGTCTCAGCTTCTTGTACAGCATTGACTCAGCTAACTGATTACAACCAAAGTCAAAGGCTGCGTTAGGGCCTGAAATTCTGGTTATGAACTGTTAAACTGGTTATTGTTGACAAAGGTTTAAAGTTGTTTTTTTGGTTTCACTATGACTGTTGTTATTCATAATGATACTCATCATTTATATAGATATAGAGCATTTGTCCAGAATCTAATTATCCGGTTTCACACACCCATGCTTTATTCAGAACCGTATTATTAGAATAATAGGCTGCAAAGTCCATTCACATGCAGAGCAATGACTATAAGAAAAGCTATTGCTGAAAAGGTTAAGCAACTGACAATTTTAATCCAAAACAATTTAAAAGGTGAATGAATTGTTGAAGTCATTTTTAAGACAAAAAGCAAAACACTGTTGGTTCCAGCCTTTAAAATTCCGCAATTCTGCTGCTTTTCTCTGTTTTATATCGTTGTGACTCTGAGTGTATTTTGGACTGTTGGTTGGACAAAGCATGGTTTGATTGATTAACAGTGTTTTTTCATCCGATTGATTAATTGAAACAGTACGCAACAGATCAAACAATAATGACTACAGTCATTCTTTACAGCCTCACAGAATCAGTCAGTGACACCTCTGCAGTTCAAGTAGCCCAAAAACCAATGAGACAGTAACAACGGTAGCAACAACCATAACTACTAAAATTAAATCAATTATTAAAAATATATTTGTTAAGGATGCAAATTGATTCCATTCTGAATAAACAGCTTTAACTCAAGGTCCACTTACTACATTTTTCCAGAGTTTTCAACAGCTAAATGCCCACCACAGCTTTCCAAGGACAAGAACAAGCTTGCATGTTTAACTTACTTCCCAAAATGGAACGAGAAGTTCTTAAAGTGCTGTGGATAAAATCATAGCACCAACTGAGTTTGTACGTCAGCAGGCCGATCTCAAACTCAGTGAAAACCATCTACTGATGAAGACCAATTGTATGGTTGAAAGCTCTGGAGAAAGCGAGTTCATGGAGCAGGATTTGCAATTGTTCTGTGAAACTACATATATAATTGAAGGCAATGACAATGATGTAGAATTTTTAATCAACCTTGTTAAGGTGAAAAAAGGTGGAGGAGGATGTTGGGGTTCAGCAGTAAGATGTTTTTTTCTTTCACAGCGATCAGTATCGAATCAATTCAAATGAACTTAAAACTATTGGAGCAGGACAATGTGTGCACTGTGTACAGTGTGTGTCAGCTGAGAGGCAGCAAGAGGTGAAAGGGGGAAGGGGGGGGGAGGGGGGTCGACAACTCTAAGTTTAATATTTGACTACATCAGTGGTGGTGAGGCGGCCGCTCAGTCAGGCGGTCTGCATTAAAACTGACAGCTTTGTTTAAAATCAGCAGCAGACCAGGTGCAGCAGACGGACATCTGGTGCCTGCAGTCGTCCACCTCCGCCCGGCTGTGTGTTGACACAGGGGCCACACGGAGGACGAGCCTCTGCCAGCCAGGAGTTTTTAACCTCTCATGTCTGTACAATAACATCTCTGTCGGACTAATTGGCATAATTAATAATAATTTACTGTATATTTCTCTGCATGTAAACATCATTTTAAAGCTGCTTACAGTGGCTACACATGTACTCTAGAGCCATTTAAACCAAAACTGTTCCCTAACTTAAAAGAACCATTTTTGGAAAATACACTTGTTCACCATCTTCCCAAGAATATCGACACCACTCTCCAGTCTTTATTCTGAGTTAAGCCGCTCAGTGTAGCTTAATATTCAATAAACAGACGTAAGAGTGGCATCGATCTTCTCAGCTAATTAAGCACATAAGCATTTTCCAAAATGTCAAACTAATCCTTGAATGCTGGCAGAAGAAGAGAATATAAGAACGTGTTGGATGTATTCTGGGCCAAAAAGAAAGACTTTGATCATTTGTGTGAAATATTTACTATTCACCATTTCATTATTTCCCACATCCAAATACTGTCAGTAAATTTGGAGGGTTGAGGCATCTGGTCTGTCACATGACCAGGACACACACACACACACACACACACACACACACACACACACACACACACACACACACTTCTCTCTCATTGCCCACATGACGACATTCACACCATCGGCCCAGCTGATCCACTGCGACACATGATTTGAACTCGGGTTATATGTGGCTTTTTAAACTTGTCAGATAGCTGCTCCTTGAAGAATGAAAGAGCTTTATTAAAGGTTAGAATCCAGCAGTGGAGTCGATGCAACGAAACTGCTGCAGCTTAATCACAGGCTGCATGCACATCTGTTTTTAATGGCCATTTCTCCATTGGAACCATGTTGGTTGAGCTGCTCCTGAGCGGCCGACGGCAGGGTTAATATTCAGAGTCACACAGAAGCAGAGAGATAAATCTCTGAGAACATAAACAAACAAGCCGTGGGGCGTCATTATGATTCTAATTTGTGTGTGACTGTGCGACTCTGTGGACGTTTTCTCTCATTTTTTCTCAACATTTCTATTTACACTCTGCCTGCTCTGGCACGTATCAGGACGAGGGGTCACTAAACAAGTTCGGCCGTCATAACAAATCATCCATGGCCGGATCGCAGCGTGAGAGCGAGTCAGCCATGACCGACTGGATGGACAGCGCGGTGAAGCAAAGTCTTCACTGACAAATACCTGCAGGGGGGTCTGTCGTGGTGGGACCGAGTTTAAAATGCAAAGAGTTTATCATGTTGGTTGCGCTGAAGTGAAAGGACGTCACAGATAGATAGAGGAGATGAGTTGGGGGGGTTGTCAGCAGGAAGTGAAGGAGTTGGAGGAAGCGGGAGACTGAGAGATCTTTGAGGCTGCACAATGTCTGCTTTCTGTCTGGCTCCTCAGCGTGGCCCGTCTCAGGCTGAAGAAGGACGCTATTGTGAGGACGTCTTGTGAAGGTTTTCTATCCGGGGGCTGCCGAGGGACAGTTCGTGGCACGACCATGCTGGGGAGCACCGCAGGAAGTCAACTTATCAAGGTCGCTCCTCTGACCCCGGTTTCCTGCTCAGCAGAATCACCAATTGTGCGGCGGAGCAGCTCGTAGACTTTCCCACACAAGCAGAGGCTTCACATCCCACATGATGCTTTTTCACTGCAGTCTGCTTGACGGATCTCCTCTCTGCTGTTTTATTCCTCCTCAGCGTTTTGCTCCCTTCCCTCTCCTCTTCATAGTTTATCCATCCTCTACCTCTTCTTATCTCTCCTCACCTTGAGTTCAACAGACGCTGAGCCAGGCAGGCCCACACACTCCCACAGGCTGGAGTCTGTGATGCTTCCTGTGTCGACCATATTTGGACACAGGCTACATTGCTTCTCTATTCTGCCAAGAATGATGGAGAAAAATATGAGGGCAAAAAAATAGGCAACTTTTTATTCGCTGTTTAAAGCACACAGGAATTCTTCTCGAAGGTCACTCAGAGAAAAAAGGCCTCATTATGTCCTGAAATCCAAAGACACTGAGGGTTTGTGTGTGTTGATTTTGAGCATCTTCTGCTTCCTGGTTTCTGGATTCAGGCGACTTTCTCAGAGGAGATTCTGGTTTATTGACTGGGACCTCCTGTGTCTATTGTGTCGAGGAAAACTATGTGGCCATGTTTGTGTGTATGAGAGTGTGAATATTTGCGTTTGGCAGTGAAAGTGTGTGTTTGACTTAGCCGGGCTGTTGGGAGCTGGTCCCTTGTTCGTGAGACTGTAAACACACACATTGGGCCGTGTGGCTGTGAATGGACTCTGGATGGCCAAAGACACTTTCACACTTGCATCCTCCAGCAGCAAAGGCTTGGAGTTGTTTATGTAAATTGTCCCTATGTGGGGCTTTGGCATCTTCCACAGGCCTTGTTTGGAGAGCTGCATGATAATAAAGCTGAATTCTCATAAAAACAAAAATAAATATGAGCCTCTGTCCCATTGTCTCAAACAATCGCCTCTTCCAAATGGACCTTGTGGGTTTTTATCTTTTTTTAGACACAGAGGGGGAAACTTGCTTTATGAGACTGCTGAAACCTGAGGCTCTGCAAGAAATAGCGAACCCATTAATTGTCTCCAGAGAAGCTAATGTTTTTTCCGTTTTCTTTACTGCGGTGATTTCCCTCTGTTTTTCCAAGGCAGAGTGAGGAGACGTCACGTTGGCAGCAGCCCGCGGGCTCGGCCCCCGCGGCCGTGTCGCTGATGGAGCCAAATGTAGGTGAACTGGCACATGACACGGCGCAGGTTCAGGCAGGTCTCGACTCACATGCGAATGCAAATTCACACTGATAATAGATGGAAAGAATAGAAGTGCATTCCAGAGACGGTGGCTGTTTATTTGACCTCAAAAAACCTGAAAGACGGCAGAGAAATTGAAAAATAGCTTCAGTGCATGGAAAAGCTTATGGAAATACTATCATGCATATAGTGATTTAAATATGCATAGACTGCACGTAGTGGATCAGAACCAGCACTCTTATTGTTATTATTATACATATAAATATCATTGATTTTCTGCAGTGAAGAAAAGCTATGCTGATTTTGCCAATGACTGTTTCCTGTTGCTTTTTCCTTATGTCTGATCACATGAGAAATTGAGTCTGTTCTGATACTGTTTGTGGTTATGTGATTAATCAAACAATCAGCCACTGACATAAGCACAAAATGGTCTGATATTTTAGCCTCTAATGAGCCTGTGTTATTTATACTGTGGGACTGTGGTTTGCTTGTAAAGCCGTGTGTTGTACAGAGCAGAGGAAGTGGGGTCTGACCTAAGAGGCCCTGTTTGGCCATGAGAACCAACGCAAAGTCCTCTGGGATATTTCGCCCGTGTCATCTCGTCTGTTATGATTCCCATGAACCTTTATAGTAAGCAGAAGAAGAAAGCAGCTGTGTGGTTTCTAAATAAAGCTGGAGTGATGATTCCCTGATCCCCCTTGTCAAGTCCAGCAAAGAGAATATCCCAGTTGTGTGTGTGTGTTTATATATATGAATTATTTTTGGCAATCATAATCATCTGAATAACTAAATGCCTCATGACATTGTCAATATCTCTCAACTATAGAAGAGTATTGTACCAGAAATGCTATGATTGGGCCAATTAGTCTAAGCCTGTGTTTATTAAGATATATAAGAATCAGATTAGGAACAGCAGCAAAGTAATGACTCCGGATATTATTTTTTAATTCTTGCCAGGTTTTAATGGGGGAGTTTTAGAAAAGGAAGGAAAACAAAAAAGAACATTAATCACATTCAGTCTTATCCAGACTGGAGGCCAAAACCCCCCCACACTTCACTTTCTGTCGCGCTCTCTGCTGGTTGATAGGTTAACAGGAATGGCCTCCGTGTGTGTGTGTGTGTGTGTCCCAGTGGTCACGAGAGAAAAGGCTACATGAAATGATAAGTTGATTCTGTGTCTTTGATGGAGCATTTTTTTTAATCTGTGCAGTAGATAAACTTTTAATCGTCTGGTTGTGTGACAGAGATGGAAGCAAACATCTGCATCTGTCCAACATGTAATTCAACAGTTTTAAACTCCAACGTTTGTTTCATAAAGGGAAGATTATTTTCATGAAATCATTACACAATTGAACACTCGTGCTCCCTAAAGGACACAACTGATGTTTTTCTTTCTCTGCAACGTGGAGTTATGTAAGCAACTATGATTCAGTCCACTGGAATTCAGTCAGAATACAAGTATATTCATTTTATTATCTGTTGGCCGACATCTCATTAACTCTGCCATGATTTAACTGCAGCATAATGTTTTAGCACTTTGTCCATTCATGTAGTTTCCTTTCTCTCCAATCGAAACCTGCTTTCTTTGGAAGCATCGCATCCAGTCGAACTGCTTTCATCTAAAGGGCAAAATGTCCACATGACGTCTTTAACGTCTAACTTCTGAATGACGGTGTTTCGTAATGTCTGGAGTCAGATGCACGTCTACGTAATCAGAGTCAGCAGATGTTAAAAAAAAAACAGTGGCTGCCTTCTTCTTGACAAAGTGAAATGAATGAATGAAAATCACAAGGTCTTGTAATAAAACAAGCATCGAAGCTTTATAGACATTTTTTATCATTAAAAAGCAAGAGTCACCTGGCAAAGCATCGTCATCCATTTACTTCAATGTGCACTTTTATTCAGGCCGAGTGTGTTAAGGAGGGTGGTTGCAGACTCAAGTGCACACACAAAGTTAAGGTTTTAATTAGTCTTTAATGAAGACAAAAGGAAAACTTAACAAAAACTCACGGCAGAACCGGGTCCAGCAACAGGACATGGCGAGACAACAGGAGCGAGAACGATGCGAACATAGACACGAATAGAAGACAACAATCCGGCAAGGGCGAACTGAAATGAACTGGCTTTTATAAAGTCCTAATGGGTGATAGACTGCAGCTGGGAACACAGGTGATGAGATGAGATGGGAGGGTCTGGTAGGAGAGGTGAGGCAGAGGCGGGGTGAGTGAACAAATACAGAGACCAGAGATGAAACACTATGGCAGGTGAATAGTTTCAGAAATAAAACATGACAAGACTGGAAGAATAAGGACATGAACAGTACCAAGGAGATCTAACTATAACAGAGACTGAAACTAAGGCAGAGGACTAAGACAGAACTAAGACACAGAACCAAGACATAAAACTAAGACAAAACACAGCAAGACAAATACAAGACATGAACAAGACAAGGCAAAACAGGGGACTAAGACAGGACAGACTGGAACTGAGACAGAGATGGGCAGGAAGACAAGAAAAAAACTAGAGCTGGTCAAAAAACTGAAACTAAACAACAGCCAAACTTGTCTAACTATAACAGAGTGTGATCAAAATTCACCACCAACTCATCCACTCCACACCACTTTCTCCCACTTCACCTTTTCCTGGAGAGAGATTTAGCTCAATAAACCTCTTTACACTGTAGCTCTGTTCACACATTTCCCATATTTATTCTCATGAGTCTGATACTGAATAAAAAATGATGCGACAATATCAACAGCTTTACACTGAAATAAACTCATCCATCCACTACATCCTGCAGCGTGAGTTCAGGCACGTCCACTGATGACGTCTGAAACCGTCAAGCAAGATAAATCTGCAGCGCGATAATCCAGAGTACGGCTCTAATTAGACCTTGTTTCTATCAAAAGACAAGAATCACAGAGACGAGGACTTTGCCAGATTTCAACTGAAGGCCCATCTTCCTCTTCTCTTTTACTATTTAATGAACAGGAGATTTGTTGTGTGTCCACCGCTCCAGACTGGGGGGGCCACCCTGTAAGTGTGCAATGCCTCAGCAGATCTGCTCGACATCATCCTGTGCGCCAAAAGTCGTGAACACTGTTTACGGCAACTGGTACTGAGGGAGTCTCACAGGTTATAAGCAGACTGTGGGTGGCAGCAATCACTCATGCTTTATAGTTTGAAAGCTGTTTAAAAAGTATCCTGTACTGACAGACTGTGACCGGGCAGTCGTCCTGTAGCTTCCTTACCTCTGTGCCTACTTGAAAGTGTCCCTCCAAAAGCCTGTGTGAGACACGTTAAGAAAGACTTGGGAGCAGGCTCACAGGATTACACTCGTGGACGTTGACTGACTGCCATTATTTACACCATAATAGCTCCATTTTGAGCAGGTTTGTATTTCAAATGTTGAGGCATAATAAGGACCACGAGTAAGTCACCTGATAAACGAGGACTGATGTTTGTCAGGTAAATGAGATGAAACCGGATAAATGTTGGCTTGAAATCTAATGAAATAGTGTGGAAATAATAAAATACAGTGCGTCAGCCTTTTTGCATTGCACATGGATTTAGCTTGATTTTGATTTTTTTTTTTTATCAGGCAGCAGATTGTCCTGTTTTCAGGTGCCATGAATCAACAGCATGCCCAGCAACAATATTTGCTTTTAGGTTCCTCAGTCTGCATCATTAACTGCAGGCAAGATGTGATTGTGGATCCATGTTGTTAACAGCATTTTGTTGCTGTTTGCTCATTTGGTGGTTGGAGCTGAATCTGAAGTTTTCCTCCGTGGCTTCAACAAGCTCCATGTGCAGATCAGTGTTTGACTCTCATCAGCAGTGCTGGCTTCTTAGTTTGAACACATCTTGCTTTTTTTCCTCCTTTTTCTCCCTCCTCACTGACCCAGGCCTAGCTGAAGTGTTCAGCTCTAGACTCAATAAACACAATGAAGAACATGTAATGAGGGTATATTTACACCAATGAAGCGGCTTCAACACACTGATGTTAGGAAGCTTAAACACTGGGTCTTGCAAATGCACAGTTGTCTGTTGCAGCTGTATGTGGTTTAGTCTGCTTGGCTTGATTCTGCATTATAATATGCATTAGTGAAACCTTAGTTTACAGTGGTGAGGAATCAATTTGCAGCCATTACTGATGCTTTATGTACATGGCAGACTCCAGTTTGCAGACGTGCACAGTGGATTGTGTTCTGGGGTTTGTGTGCTGCTGAGATGAGTTTGAGTAATAGGTTGGATCCATTGCTTCCTCTCTCTTCTCCTCTCCCCCCCTTTCCTCTGAATGACTCTCAGTCAGCTGGAGGACATGATGTATTGATGCACTTATCCAGCTGCAGACCTCTGGGAACTAGCATGAGCTCAACAGGAAAATCAACAGTAGAGCCAGAAAAACCTCAGAAAGCAAAGATTATTAGTTCCAAGTTTGATTTGCATTTTATTTTCTGTCGTAGCTGTACACACCCCTTTCCAATCTCCCACTGCAGTGTTGTTACGTCCCCCAAGTTCTAGGAGATGGGGGGACGACACATATGTTTGATGTTTGGGGTTCCTTGGAAGAAAGAACCAAGAAACAGAGAGTACTGGTTGTTAAATCAAATGTTTATTAATGAAAAACGTGACGTAAAGTCTGCCAAAAGGAAAACAAAAAGGGCCGAGCCTGCAACACAAACACAAATGCTTAGGTCACTTAAGAAACAAAGGTCAAGCTCACCTGCTCCACAAACTACACAACTACACCCTGTCACTCTGCAGAGGACAGTAAAACACACGCCACTCTCACACAGCCTCACGCTGCTGGCTGGGCCACTGGCACAGACACATGGCCATCAGGGTTTAAATAGCCAGGCCCTGATGATGTAACCATTACCACCTGCAGGTAATGGGGAGAGGGGGAGGAGACAAATGGCTCCCAGGCCGTAACAAGTGTGAATATTATAGCTGCGTCCTGATAAGAGTTCTTCATTATATCCCAGTCTCAGTCATATTCCACCAGGAGACCGAGATAAAACAGGCACCCAGTGAGAACCATCTCTCTTCTGTAACCTCCCATGGCCTCCATATCAGACTTGATTGGTGAGGCGGGCTGCAGCAGGGAGCATGGGAAATCCCTTTTGGGAGCAATCTTTATCTTTACTATGTCTGAGGCTATTTCTCCTCTGAATTGATGAACAAAGAGAATAAGTAAAGCCAAAGGTGAAGTGATCATTAGCTTATCTTGGTGCATATGTCACTCCTTTGTCTTATTTTTTAAATTTTCCTCAGAACTAATAGTGCCATTAACCAGTGTGTGTGTGAGCTGGTGCCACCTGCGAGGCTCGAGCACAATGAGTTAAATGAGGCGGGGGGGAGGCTGTTAGTGAGACCTCATGCTTCATAAAGCAAAGGGGAGAGTAAACTTGCTCCATCTGCAACCAGCTGCTTCGCCTCTCTTCACCTCCTTCTGCTCGGACACATGGGGAATTACCTCATCGGGCACACGGCGCAGTGTTGATACAGCCTCGCTTTCTGGCCTGTAAATAGCTTCTTCGTCCTGTTTAAAGCCTCTCTGAAGGATTCGACTTTGTGTTGAGTAAGAACAGAACTTTTTTCGAGGTCATTGAGCCCATTTTGGAGCACACACCAAAACTATACTAGTCTGCACATCTGATATATGTTTCACATTTTTTTTATTATACACTATGGCGTAAACTGTTCAGCTACAAATCCCATCATGCACATCCTGAGTATTACATGTCTAATGAAAACAAATGAACCTACATTCATTTGCTTCACTGCAGTGACAGTAAAAGCCTCCCTGAACTAATCCAGCAGCGAGGACTGTCTGACTGTAACAAGCTGTAATGAAACTCAGATGACTGCGGTGGAAACTTCAAGTCGAATGAAAAATGTCTTCTGGGAATTCGAAATTAAATCAAAGAACCACATATCCTGTGTCACGTGCAAAGACATGATACCATATAAATAAGAATTTAAGAGTTTAAATTATGAGAACATCTTTATTTTCCATTAGCTTGGTCACAGCATATAAAAGGTGAAGAAACAGTCGTATAAAAATAAAGTGACTCCGAGGATTGTCCGGTCAGCACGTGGCTTTGCATGAAAAGTCAGACGTAGCCGATGATGTCTCTGCATATTATGGGCTGTCGGCTGCCTGATTTCATGCGCGCTGCAAAGTGGTAAAAATCAGTTTCTAGCTCGTTGATGCCCAAGTGAGACTGGTGGAAAAAAGGCACTTTGGCCTGCGATGCCACGAGCGGACAGGAGAGGCGTTTGGGAGCGTTGGCAGCTCTGTTAACACGAGCAGAGTCTGTGGATCTCATCCTCACTCTGTCCTCGACGCTCTTTGAAAACCCGGCCAGTTTCCTCCTCATGTTCACAAAGAAACCTCTTCCCAGTCTATGTCTTGAGTTTGGCTTCAGCTCGGTGGGCTCGGGACAATCAGGCAAGTCCATCCAGTTCTGTATGAGGTCTGCGAAGCTGTTGTCGCCCAGAACCAGAGGTTGACGATTGCGTCCTCTGGTCAGTAAAGAGTTCGTCCAGTCCTCTGGGTCGCTGACCTCGAACGACGTCCACCTCTCCAGACAAGCGTCGGAGGTGGACTTGGGTCGGATACGTCCGCTCGGCGCTCTGTTTGTTCGGAGGCAGGCTGAAGACGACACCCGCACGTTCCTCGTCCTCCTCAGAACGACGCCTTCGTCCTGCCACGACGCCTCCGAGTAGCCCGAGTCGAACTCCAAGCTCTTCTGACTGCTGGGAGAGGCCAGGCCCAGGCGGCTGCTCTCGTCGTCCTCATCCTCCTCCAGAGGACTCGCCAGGCAGCAGGCCGAGTCGTAGGTGCTGGCGGTGCTGGCGTCGGACATCCGAAGGCGCGTGCGCTGCTCTCGCTGCAACGCCCGCTGCTGACAGGCGCGAGCCACCGCGGAGTGGCGCGCTAACGCTGGGAGTCTGGCACTGATGGGGGCCAGGGGGTGTCTGGCCGCCGGGCAGGTTTTCCTCAGTTGCTTCAGGTCTTGCAGTGACCTCATCATATACTGCATCTGCTCCCGCAGGCAGTCGCCCGAGTCTCGTAGGCAGAGCTGAGGAGACGAAAAGAGAAAGTCAGACCAGGCTGTCAGCAAAATCAGAGAGTCAGCAAAGGCAGATTGGAGGGAATCTAGAAATCCTTTCTGATGATCCATTGCAGAGTGAATCATAACAGGAGCTGAGTAAACGCTGAGTATCGCAGGGACTGCACCGCGGGCACGCTCAGGCTTGCAGAAAAGTGTCAACCTACGAAAGCAACGCCTTTTCTCGTATTGTAATCTCGAAGGCCGCTCATCAAAGAGCACGCTTCTTCAATAGGTAGATTTCAACACAAAGCTAATCTGACTGTCCGTTAATTTCCTCGACCACACCAACAACACGAGGGAACGCCCTGTTTTCATTGACTCAGACGTGATTCAACTGAAAAGCCAGACAGATGTTATTAGAGAGAGGCAGAGAGAGAGACTATTTATCTACACACTGAGACGACTCCAGGAGCAAAAGGAAGAACATCTGCAGTATGTCAGAGCAGTAACCAGGCTCTGGTGGATCTGGGTTTAGACACAATGGGTCCTGGCTCTTTAAGGGTGCCTGCCTATGAAACTCAGCAGTGACCCACTGAGGAATATAAGACTCCTATTTCCTCTCTGACTCACGGTGCTGATTGGTCGGAATCAGCCAGTGAGCAGCGGTGGCTCACTCTCAAACTCAAACAGGGCATAGGAGATCATGTGACGGTGTGTGTGTGTGTGTGTGTGTGTGTGTGTGTGTGTGTGTGTGTGTCTGAGAGAGTTTAAGAGTAGATGTAAAGATCAAGAACAAAGATGAAGCTCTTCTAAAACACAGTCTAGTCTGGACACTGTTTATAACTTATCACATATTATACATACTTCATACAAGCAAGTACAAGTTTCCTGTGTGGGTTTGCTTCATCTAAATCCTAATATCAGAGTTGGGAGCAGAGCTGTAACATGCTGCAAAGCTAAGAGGCTACAGAGAGGTGAGACACAGAAACACAGGATCCAGGTTCACATGTGGCCACGGAGGTCACATCCAACACAAGCCAACACAACAGGACGCTTCTTTCCTCCACTCTAACACTAACCTCTGAACCTGTAAGACCTCTGTACTGTCCGTTAAAGCATTTGACCCTGCTGCAAGACCTTCTGCCCCCCCCCGTTTGCTTTTCATCATAACTCTGTGAGATGTTGCAGGAGTTTGAGAAAGTTGCCGAGGCACAAAGTCATAGAGTGAATAAAGCAGGAAAACATACAAGAACAATCACACTGTAATATCAGATTACATATAATCTAATGCATAACTGTAGGAAAAGATCTATTATTTGTTCCAACAATGCAGCTGTGTCCAAACTTATGTGTCCAAACAGTGTGTGAGACGTCTGAGCATCACTGAGCGTCTGTTGCTCTGACAGATGTTTTCTCCATATGTTGGACAACAGAGCTTCTGTTCAGATTATATTCAACATAAACCTAAGTTATTTTTTAATGTTATCATTAAAGTAGAATAAGTATAAAAGAGATAAACTCACCATTTCTTTTCTTCTCATCTGTCAAAGTCTGATCCTGCAAGAAAAATCATGGACCACTTTTAAAACAAGACCACAAACACACACACAAAATAACTCTGTTAAAAATCACAACAGGGAGTAAAACACAATCACACACTCACTTCTAAAGTCTCAGCCTCAGTCCAAAGGAGACGGCGTGTCTCATGAACGTGTCCCTGTTGGTTGAGAGGTGTCTCCGGCAGGGCTCCAGCCTCCAGCCCTCCTGAACACAGGCAGATGTGCTGAGTGAGCCGTTCAGCCCCGCTCGCCTCCTTTTCACAGCTCTGCAGCCTGTTACAGCCGCTGGTGCCTGAATGAGCCAATCAGAGCGCAGGGCAGCTCACACACACTTATCTGCAAACACACCTCTGCAGGAGATGCAGAGAAAGAAACCCTCATGAATTAAAGCTCAGACCAACAAAATACAGTGGGCTTATTATTATTTTTTAGATGTTTTTTAGGTGTTTGTCCAGAATTGTGGAACAATGACTGGAAGGGTGAAATATTTTCCTCCTCATGCTCAACTTAATTAACTGATATTGGAAATTAGTTCAGTGTAATGACAGGAGACCAGCAGGAACAGTTTTGTGGACATATGAGGTTTCTTTGAATCTCACCTCCACTTTAAATTCATTTCACTTCATGTATTTTTTTGAACTGGGTGAATTAATTATATTGCAGTGATTAATCATTTAGTCTACAAAATATCAGAATAAAAAAAAAATACAGTTTCCCAAAACAATATTTTGTTGTGCTGACCAACATTTCAAACATTTTCAGTTTTATATTTTATCTGTCCTGAATTTTTACCTTTTTTTAATCGATTAATTTTTTTTCTGTCCATTGACTAAATGATTAACTAACCATGATGCATTTGAGTTTGTGTGGCTGCAAATGATGTTATTAGTTTAGTAACAGCTGGTTCTACTGGTGGCTCATTGTAAATCAGTGAATCAGTGTAAATAAATACATAAATGTAAATGGGATAATCTGTTGCCTAATTGGGCTTTAAGCCTGTGGCCCTGACAGTCACTTGGCACTCCACTCTCCATTCACGCTATTCACCCATGGATGTGTATGCAAATCTGATGGGCTGAGAGGAATGCATCTGCTCATCATGGATGGGTGGGGGGTCGATCCAGATCTGATTGCCTGCTGTTCAAGTGCAGATTTTCTCTCCACAGCAAGTCCAGCACTGACATATAGGTGCCGGTGGCATGTCCCAACCTGCTTGACCGACTTGTCCTTAACATATATGTAAAGCATGAAAAGAGAATGATTAACTTGATCACATTAAAAATCTCCCAATCCAGGGTTCATCTATAAAATCTGTACCTTAGAGTACAAAACCAGTTATTTGACAAGGTGCAGGAGAACTCCAGGTTTTCACATATACCAACATTATGTCTCTGAAAAAAAAACAAAACCCTCCACTAAAAGCCCTCCACGCTAACATACACCATACACACACTGTGCATTAAGTAATTACACTGGGCTGCTAATGGAAATGTGATTATGTCAATTTTCAGCACAGTCTGACCTTTAATTTTCTGCTTTTCCAAAAGCCTAATGGATGCCAATTTTACGAGTTGGTGCTTGAACATGAGCCATGTCCATTAAATGGTTTACTCTCCATCTTTATGGTGCTTGATTTTTATAATGGTGCTGATGTTTGGTTAGCAGCTTTCTCTTGACATTACAGTCATAAATATTGAAGTGGTGATGCTCCTTAAGGCTCAGCTCTCAGGTAGCACAATCTGCATCACCCAGTCCAGCTTCAGTCCAGTCTTAGTGTTTTATTCTGTCGTGTTCAGTCTTATAAGTCCAACATTGGCAAGATGAAGTGTTTATTTATTGGAACCATGGCTCAGAGTTTGAATGCAAGCAGCAACAGATTTATCCAGGGCAACGTTCCAACAGAAAATATCTGCTTCTACTCTCTCAGCGTGCAGCAAACTCTTTGTGAGCTTTAAAATATTTACATTTTAAACTTTAGCCAAATTTAACAAAACAGAACAGAAGAGGACATTTTTAAACTGCTGGGAACACAAACACTGAAATGTTATACTTATGGGCTTTTAACCAGATGTTTGGCGCCTGAGAGGTTGGACTGGCTCAGAGTGTGTGTGGAGCTGCAGCGCCCTCTGGCGGAAGTTCTGCCGAAGGGTTCATTAAACTGCCTTCAATCAAATCAAGAGCAGCTTTTTTCCTCACTTTTTTTTTTTTTGGTCTGGCTTTTGTCTGCTGATTTTTTTTTTAGAGGTATATTCACGTTATTTCTCCAACTGTGGGAGAGGGATTTCAGTTGAAACAAATCAACACTTAAATGACTGCAACAGCGTTTAAACTTTGTGAAAAATGTTTCGGAGTAAACTCAAGTAACGTCACCTACAAAGATAACAGAGCAAGATAACAGTTAAAAGAATAGCAGACACCTCTGGTTGTCAGCTGGTACAATGCCTATAAATTTATTTCACCCCTCTTGCATGTTTAACCCTTTTGTTGCTTTTATGCATGAAATCATGATCAATATAATTTGGCTTTTTTGACAAGAACTTGCAAAAAAAAAAAGAAAGAAAGAAAGAAAGAAAGAAAGATTGGCTTTTTTCCTAATTTCCAAGACTTTGACTCTTTTCCACTCCAGAACATTCACCTTGTTGCCTTGAACCATTTCTGTGGAGCTTTTTGCTGGATGCTTGGGGTTGTTATCTTGCTGAAAATAAATCTCCCAGGTCTCAGCTCTTTTGCAGACTGAGTCAGATTATCCTCCAGGATGATATTTTCCATCATTCATGTTCCCCTCTACCTGTACAAGTCTTCCAGGACCTGCTGCTGAGAAGCATTCCCACAGCACGATGCTGCCACCACCATGCTTCACAGTGGAGATGGTGTGTTTGTGGTGTCATGTCTGATGGCCAAAAAGCTCAATTTTTTTTGTCTCATCAGAGCTCAAAGAACCTTCTTCCAATTGACCTTGGAGTCTCCCACATCCCTTTGGGTGAATTCCAGGTGAGATTTCATATGAGCTTTTTTCAACAGTGGCTTTCTATTTGCCCCTCTCTCACACAGCTTCGACTGGTGAAGAACCCGGGCAGCAGTTGTTCTATGTACAGTCTCTCCCATCTGAGCCACTGGACTAACTGAACTCTGTGGGAGGTCCAGTGAGTTGGCTTTTTGTAGCCATCTCTTGACTTATACTTTTCAATGATCTTTCCTCTGAGTTGCTTGGACTTTTCTTTTGTCTTCATATGCAATTGTAGCAGGTCTCCTGATGAACCAGAGACTGGAGCTCTCACACACAGGTGTTTCCTACTACAATCACTTGACAAACAGCTGCACTCAGGTGATCTCCATTTCATTAATTATGTCACTGCTGGCTCTAGGAAATTAGGTCACTTTAAAGGGGGTGAATATTTATGCAAACACTTATCTTTCACTATATATTTTAGTTGACATTAGTTTGTGAAAATCTGTTTTCACTTAGATATTAAAGAGTTGTTTTTTGCAAATCCTTGTCAAAAATAGCCAAATTATGTTGACCATGATTTCATGTATTAAAGCAACACAAGGGTGAAACATCCAAAGGGAGTGAATACTTTTTAGAGGTGTTGTATTTCACTGTTGATCTGTCTCAGTTGGAGTATTACTGTTGTGGAGGGCACCTGCAGAAGATTGGCAGGATCAGTCCAGGGGAGGCCGGTGCACTGGGAATCATTGAGCTAATTCAAGCATCATTAATTAGCCCTCTTATCTGTGTGGAATAGATTACACTATGAACAGCCACTCACTTGCTTTATGTGCCTCTGAATCCAAACATAAGACAGGTTGAAGCATCACCGCAAAGAGTTTAAACCTGGGAGGGAGTCTTCATATCCACTGTTGTCCTGAGACAGATATTGTGATTAATAACGAAAAGGCAGTTAATAGCTTCAATACTATGCTTCAGCTCAGAGACAGACAAGTGCAAGTAAAGGCAACATTCAGGTCCGCATGAGGAAAATTATTTAGACACTAGATCTCTTTACAGTGGAGAATGTTTTGTCATTGTTGTGGCATTTTAAGTGAATCACTAATTAGGTTGTCGTGTGTACTAAGCGCCAAAAAAAAAAACTGAGCTGAATGAGACCAGGCAAGTCTAAATCAGTACAATGATATTACAATGTTTTTTTGATTTGAAAAAAAAATTGATGCCATGGACTTCAAGTGTCCACTAGATGGTGCTGTCAGACAGTTTTTGAACAGCAGAACATGTGAAGTGACATGTCTCCATAAGGAAGTTGTGGTGAGGGGGACCTGTGTGTGTGCTGGCTGCTTCAAACTGGATAATAATAATAATCTATACTTTATTGATCACCTTGGGGAAATTCATTCTCTGCATTTCACCCATCCTATTCATAGTTTACCTTTTTAACTAGACATACTCTACTCTTGCCAGCCTGGGGACTTGAGCCGGCTACCCACCGGTAACAAGTTTGCTTCACAAACCACTAGGTCACCACAGCACCAATAATAATTACAACACAAAGTATTGAAAAAAGGGAGGCCAGGAATATCAAAAATGTGTCTGTAAAGCAAGACTTTAAATTTAGAATTTTTTTTTTTAAGTTTAGCTCATAATCAGTAAAACACATCCTTTCTTGACATAACACACTGAGGAGTTTTACTGCTTAAACTTGTCTGGCATGATCTGATGTTCGTCAACTTTGGTAGATGCTTCACTTTGTAACAAACATCACGTTTTTTAGTTAAGTTAAACAGTCCAACTTTAATTAAGCCTAAAATAAACATGAACAAACTTGTTACTCTGCAGTTTTACTGTTGTGTTGCTGTTTTAGCTCAACCACCAGTCAGCACTGATTGCTTTAATGGAATGAAGGTGTTTCACATGAGGAGCACATCTCACTGTATTTACCCTCATCACTCCAAACTTTGTGCAACTGACAAAAAAAAGTTTGTTTTATTGTAGCTTTTTATATTTCCTGTTTGTTTTTCTTCTGGTTGAGGACGTGATGACTGAAATTGTTGCTGCTACAGTAAAAGTCGGCTCCGCCCTGCATGTTCAAAACATCCATATATTTATGTGCTTTATGCTTGTGTTTGTAATCTAACCCTCCTGTGTGACAACCGTACAATCAAATGGCAAAAAAATAATGATTAAACAATAGTGCAATAAAACATAAAGGCAACAAAATGGAGAGGAAAAACAATGTGCAAGAGTCAGGTGATCTCTAATTTTATTTAAATTAAATCATATAGGACTTTTAAAGCATTTTAATATTTACCAAAAACACTAACCTTTTTCTGAATTAGATTTTCGTCTCTCATTAATAATCACTATATATTCATAGGTGCTAGGCAGAAAATGGAAGAAAAATATAGGCGCACAGTAGGTCAAACAGTACTGAAAGCATATCTAGGAATTGGTTGTAAACAGAAGTCAAGGCACAAACATACTGCAACAGACATGGATATGGTACTATAAAAAGTGAGAGAATGTTAGGTACACACATACTTTAAATATCAGTTAGAATTTTGCCATAATTTCCCCCTGCATGTGAAGCTTTTTTTTTTCTTTTCAACATTTTAATATTTTTATTTTCATTTTGTAGGAATGTTAGATAATTTGTGCAGATTATAGAGCTAATATTTGCCATGATGAGTCATGCAGAACAATATACGGTTTGGCTATGAATGATGAACTTATGTAAACATTATATAAAAAAAAAAACAAAAAAACAAAAAAGCACTTTCCTTATTCGATCCATATTTTTTATGTCCATGCCTGTGCTTCATCTCTTAAAAAATAAGCTTCATGTGATTAAAAGTTTAATAATTTGCACATCAGAATTTCTAAAAGTAAAATGAATGCATTTATATAAAAAACGTTTCCTTTGCCTCCTCTAGTAATTGAAAATAAAGAAGAAGAAGAAAAAAAAGAACAAAATACAATAATAAATGTTGATTTTTGTGGTCATAGCCCAAAGAGTTAACAATACGAGTGACTGGATCAGCAATCGTTGAAATTCCACAAGGCTCGTCGGGTTTTCAGTCTCTTAGGTGTCTTTATAAAAAGCAGATCAAAGCAGAAATCGTGGTTGGCCAGTGCAGTCATTCATGATGTGTGTATATTCCCCTCTTTATGGTCACCAGAACTGTTCAAGTAATCTGGCACAAAAGCACAAAAACACACAAATCAGTCACATCAAACTGGCTTCATTTTGGGGCTTGAGCCGAATCACTTTGTGAATCCTTCAGTCTGGACTTACCTTGACTCTTCCTCAGACATGTTGTTAGAAGAGGCCACAGTCCTTCAGGTTGTTCTTGATGATGACGTCGGTGACGGCGTCGAACACGAACTGCACGTTCTTGGTGTCGGTGGCGCAGGTGAAGTGGGTGTAGATTTCCTTGGTGTCCTTCTTCTTGTTCAGATCCTCAAATTTGGTCTGGATGTAAGCCTGGGCCTCCTCGTACTTGTTAGGGCCTGACGGACAGAGAGTGTTGGGGAGAGTTAGGAGAGCTCGTTTCAGCTGTTCCTTGAATGATAAGTGTGTTTTTCTTCAAAACGTTCAGCTCGTCTTGGCAGATTTTTCTGAGGCCCAGTTTTTGCTTTCCTTGTTTTACCATTACAGTACCATTATCAAACAGATGAACATTTGTTTCTCTTGAGAATAACAATCCAGTTATGTTTGAAAAAGTCACAAACCCTTGCTGCTGTTCTGAATGTGTTTTCCAGAATCCTCAAAGATCCTTCTAAGCCTTCTGGGTGAAATGATTTTATGTCATCTCGCCGGTTTCTTAATCCAAACAAAAGATGCAAATGGCATATGTCTTTGTATAATTTAGACAATCTGGACACACATTTTGACTTTACTTTGTATTATTTTACATTGTCAGATTAAGTTAATGTTTTTCATTTGATGCACAAAAAACAAATGCAAATAAAGAAATGGCTTGAAAATTATGTTAATCTTGTTGCAAGCAGAACACTTTTTCATCCAGATGGTAAAAAGAGTCTTTAACCCTTTTTTGGGCAAGTGACTATTTTTTGGTAATTTCCGCACCACTTACAAAAATTTTACAACAGAAATAACGTTTTGTTATGTCTTCCAATAAGGTTGAATTTTTGAATTTCAAAGTATTTCAATGAATGGCCTATAAAGGGTTAAGGATTTTAGAAATACTTCCAGAACAGAAGTAAAGTGTTGTTAGACAAACTTATGGTGCTTCCAAAGATTGCTGGGTCATCTTTTTTTTTTAGAGAAACAGATGCCTTCTCTGTGACTTGAATGTAATGGTAATACATAAGAGGCACAATTTTTTTTCCAGTTTTATGATTGTTACAAGAAATCCAACTTTGAAACAAGAACATTTACTTGTTTTAAAGATTTTACTTTAAGTACTTTTGAGTTTTTCCATTGTTAATCAAGTGGTTATAAAAACTAAAAAGCAACACAGAGTGAAGATTTGTCTACATGTAGGTTAGGTCTTGTGTTTGTATTGAGTCATGTGGACTGTACCAGTGTACTCGGGGAAGCAGATGGTCAGGGGGCTGTGGGCGATCTTCTCCTCGAACAGGTCCTTCTTGTTGAGGAACAGGATGATGGACGTGTCTGTGAACCACTTGTTGTTGCAGATGGAGTCGAACAGCTTCATGCTCTCGTGCATCCGGTTCTGGGTGGGATGGACACAAATGTGGAGATAAAGAGATTACTAGAGAGCACAACTGGTGCACATAAAGGAAATGAGTTCACTGAAAACCCCCGACCCCCCCCCTGGCTTATTGAAATCATCCTGGGACTGCAAAGGAGTAGAACCTAACTCACCATCTCCTCGTCCTCGGCCAGGACCAGGTCGTAAGCACTCATGGCTACACAGAAGATAATGGCTGTGACTCCCTCGAAGCAGTGGATCCACTTCTTCCTCTCTGACCTCTGGCCTCCAACATCGAACATCCTGCACAGAGACACTCAGTGTAAACATGCTGGCTTTTTAATAAGAGAGAGTGAATGGGCCTGGGAGCAGGAGAAACAGCACTTTCCACACTGACAGACAAGCAAAGCAGCTTCAAGGTCTCCCTCTGGAGGAGTGTGAGCTCTCTCTCTCCTCTCTGCAGTGAACACATCTCTGCCTCTTCCTCCTCTTCAGGGCAGGGCGTTTCACGGCACAGGCCTTGTCATTTTCCTGGCATTCGTTGGCATTGTATTTCAGTCTGCTCCGGTGAAAACCCTGCTCACTCTATGAGCTCAGTGGTTCAAACTGTCTCGACGGTGTACTTCAGCCACCGCAAAAAATTAAACAACGCTGCTATAAAACAGGCGGCCTCCAGACAGGTTGAGGCATGAGGCGGCGGCAGGTTTTTTTACTCACATCCTCCATGACTTATTCATGAAGACGGACAGTAGCTGGATGGATGAGAGAGGTCGGACGGCGCAGGGCTGGAGAGTTTCTCCTTCTAATATCGAGGGAGCTTTTCAGCTGGCAGCTAACATTTGTAGCATCCAGGAGTGACACAGTTTTCTCACGCCACTTCATTCGTCCTGCTAAGCAGTTTTCACTTTGCAGAAATTGGTTCATTAGAGCACAACTCTGACTCTCACAGACAGCCCAGCTTTAGGCTGAGTAAGCAGAGCTCATTATAACAGTGACACACTTTAGAGTGTTTACCTCAGCAGTGCGCTCGTCTGCAGCTCTGCTTACACAAGCCCCATATATTGCAGCTAGCACGGCATTGAAGAGGGGCTGCAGGTAAACATATGCCACTTGGATTTGATTTGTGTCTCCCAATAAAAAAAATAGATTAAATTGAGACGTAAATATGAGACTTAAATATTACACACAGACAATAAACAGGCGGAGGAGCACACACACACCTTTTCATTTCCACTGCCTTGATGAAGCAGCCAAGCTCTGACTGAAAGTGGTTTTCGGCATTACAAACAATTTCCTCTGTTGTTTTTCATTTAGTAATGATAATGTCTCCATCAGATACAGGCATAATGTGTTTGTGTGTGGTTTGAGGGGTGATAACAATCTTCAGATTTCATTATGACAAACAGCAATATGGCATTATCAGAAGACATGAACACAATGATAGTTATTCTGTAAAAACGAGACAGTTTCTGGGAAGAATGGCTGAAGACTGGCATTCAAAACCAAAGGGCTAATAATGAGTTTGAATTCCACAATACAGTTTTCACTATTAGTATTATGTGTGATCCTGCTGCGATAACCCTGCAGTTACTAATAGCTCACACACATATGCATATTGTTTGTGTGGGATAACAAAGAAGCTGCTTCCCCTCTTCTTGCTCTGTGTCTCAGTCCCCTCTGTGACAGTATCGAGTGGGAGGAGTTGTTTGGGTTAAAGACATTTTGAGCTTAGCTGCTGAAATGAAACAGCAACTTCTCAACAACTCAAAAATGTTTTCCTTTCTGTGAACTTTATTGACTTTCCAAAAAGGGGGAAACATTGTGTGCTGGCAAACACGCATAACACTTTTAGTACAAACATAAATGCATGACTCATGAGCAAACACACAGATTAATTGTCCTCAGTTGGCAAAATCCTCAGTGAAAGTCATTGTTATCATGGTGAAATATTCAACAACAGTTAATTTTTTTATGCATGTTTGATTGCTTTCTCATAAACTTTATAGTCTGAGTAGTATTTTAAAATAACAGTGGTACATAGAGAAAATCTTGGAGAACTTCTTTCACTGCTCTTCTAATGGCTTGATTGTTCTCTGATGCATTTATAAACTAACCTAAACTGTTTCAGACAAACTAAAATGTGTCTGTAAAATTCAGATAGTGAGCCTCATCAACTAGTTTCTGTCAGTGATATATAAGTGTAAATAGTTTTTGCACCTGAGTGCAAAGTGAGTAAATTACAGGGTTATAACTGATGTGGTGACTTCATATTTAACAATTTTAAAGCGCTTCACAACAAGTGCTTCAGCAGTAGAGAAAGACAAAAAAAGAGAGATCTTACTTGAAGTGCAGGTCCTTGAAGGTGAAATGTGTCTCCACAATGCCGGTGGTCTTCACTCGGGTCCGCAGCACATCTTGCTGTGTGGGGATGTAATCTGGCTTGGCTATCCTCTCCAGGTCATTTAGGTAGCTGATGGGAACATGGACAAAAACAATTTAAGCTACAAATTAAGAGTGCTGTTCTACCTCACAGAGAGAGAGTTTATGTTCAGGTAAGGTGTAAAGGAAGGTTGTTTCAGGTCTCATCTGTTCCTACACACAGATGTGAGAGGAACAGGGCCTTATGGTGGTTCTGTTAAAGTCAGCAAAATAGGCTGGGAGCTGTAGTGTTAAATGTTCTTGGTCAACAATCACAAAATGATGTAGTGTGGTCAGAGAAATAAATCCTGCCTAGGGACACTAAGATGCTTGTCTTTTCATATCTACACACACGCACACACATAAATCCTCTGATACTATGCGATAAGAGACATCAAAAAGCGCAGACAGCCAGGACACCGCACTCAATTTTTTCACAAAAATAATAAACTCCTTCTATTTTCTTTAAGCTGGACAGAAGCTGTGGCAGAAGGAAGCTTCAATTCAATGTGTTGACATTCTGCTTCTCCATATTTTGTATTGTTTTTAGAAAAAGTGTGTGTGTGCATGTGTTTGTGTGTGAGCGTGTGTTCGTGCAAATATGGCCAAATAAAGCAATCTGACTATTCCGGCCAGCATGCCTAAACCCTGATTAAAGCCCCTCAATACAAAACCACAATCAACTTTTAAACCCATAATATTACCATGGGAGATACACAAAAGTATTTTCTGTCAATCTTTCAACGCAATATTCAACTGCACTTTAAAAAAGACCGTGTTGTGTAACAAAGCGTGAGTGTTGAGAGTAATCCCATACGAGCCATAGACAGATATTGGAGCCTCCATAGCACTACTCCAAGCCACGTGTTTGAAAGTTTAATCATAATCCTGCTCCCCACAGAGGTTTAGGCTGCTTTTGTACTCCACACATCAGATACTGTAACCCTGCTAGATTTGGCCACTGGGTTTATCAGCCTTGAAGATTAATTGAATTTGGAGGACTTACACTCTAATAAGTAAAGGTGACAGGAAATCATTAAAAGCTAAATGATGGTCATTTAGAGGGTTTCACAACCTCGCAATGTTGACGATCACTGGAGTGAACAATTAGACAACGAGTGTGGAACTATATTATAATCTCAATCTTAAAATGCTTCTTTCGACAGTCAGTGAAATGAAAGTGATGGCATCTAAATGGAGGGTCAAGCAAAGGCAGATACATAATGATTGTTTTTTTTGGCAGCAGCTTAAGTCATGTGCTATAATAGTGTTAGAGCCAGACAGAATTTTTGAATTGTGGTTAATTGTAATTTATGGTGCTGATAGACTGCTGCTAGGTTGTGTGCCTCTCTTGTCGGGCCACACATGTATAAAAAGCTTAGTCTTGTTTCTTCAAATAATGGCAGCTGGATCCATTATTTCCAGAGTGTACAGTACACGTCTACTTTCTATCAAAGCAGTAAGAGCGAAGAGAGGGGCCTCTGTCTCGCTCCCTCTCTCAGCAGGTGCTCAGACATGGATTATGGTATAGTGCCAGACTCATTTAGTCCTCTGTTATAGCAACCGACTCTCTCAGCGCTCTACAAAGCCGCGATGAAACGGCTACATTGTCCACTCTCCCAGCTACCAAATGTGAAGCTGCATTAGACGTGCACTTCCAGGTCTGCTCGGCTTTAACGAGAGCGCCGAGGCAGAGATGGAGATGTTATGATTATACTGGCCAACACAAACAGATAACAATATAACTCCCCCTGGAAGTTAAACACTGCCTCCAACACAAGGCAATCATTTGCGAAACACTTAACACCCCCCCTGACAGTTTACAGCACATTGTGGAGGTGTCATAGTATTATCAGAGGCCTTGTGTATTAAACAGACATCAGCGCGGCTAGTTCCTGCTGCTGCTTGCAGGCAGCTGCTGGTGAACACAGGCTGAGGCTCCGGCTCTTCTCTGGATAGCCATTTCTGAGTAGCAGTGCATCCTCGAGGGTCAGAGTGATAGCCACCTCTCACCTCCTACCAGCAGTCTCTTACAATTACCTCGTTCTCTCCCCCTTATTATACCGGCACATTATAACGATGGGGCCGACAAATGAAGCACTCAGAGATGAGGGTAATTGAGGTAATTAGGACCTGAGGAGAGAGGCTGAGGTGGCTGTGTTGTTGCAGATTAGCAAGGCGACTGGTCTATGAAGTGAAAGCCACTAGTTAAACAAAACCGTGATGCCTTCACAATGAATAATAAATAAATTGAAATGTAGAGTGGAGGATTCAATATTTTTACAGAAACTCCTCACATTTCCTGCTCTGCCCCTCAAACTATAAAATAAACCTCATCAAGGGAGCAACCAAATAAGTCTGTGTTCAATTTTATTTTTTAAGATTTCCTGTGCATAAAAAAAAAGCACTTTTCATTTTGAAACGTAATATCCATTTCATGTTATGAAAGCACTCACTAGGCAGCAGAGTCATTGAGCTGGTACTCTCGGGCCCGTGTGAAACAGCTCTGGACGCCGCCGTCAGCCCACAGTCGCTGGATGACGTTGGACAGGTCTTCTGGCAGGATGCCCTGTTCCTCTGCTGCTGCTGACAGGGCAAACAGTTGGCGAGCATCATCCTGACAAAACACACACACACTCACCATTAGATGGAGTAGGTCTCTTAAAGAAGATATTAAGTGTATTAACCCTCGCCATTTTTCTTCACTGGACAGCTGATAAGGATGACACTGCAGAGCTTTATTAGGACTTTGTTTCCACATGGAATAGTATTCCTGTTGTATGCTACTTGCAAGGCTCAACAATGGTGATCCTGAATGTGTTTCATATCTACAAATAAATGATACTGTGGTTTCATTACATACTTCATTGATTGATGTTAATTCATTTTTAACATACAGTGATTTCTCTCTTAAATTACAGATTTGACTTTTTTTAATGCCTCTATCGTGTATACAGTATTGTTGTCATCATTGGGAATCATGGCTACCTGTGACAGAGGCTTTCTTGGTATGTAATCACCAGTAAACAAGGAAAATAAAACACAGAGCAGATTCATTGGACTACAAATTTGCCTTAACGTGCCTGGCCAACATAAACAGATATTGAGAGTGGTCCTCAGGAAGCTGCCTTGCCGACATACAAACTGTAGCTTGCTGTTGTTGCGGTGTATCTAGTGTGTGCTTGTTGTAATTGGTGCTTTTAAAAATGGCTCAAATCTCAATCTGCTTTATCTTGAAATTGCAGAAAAAAAACTACTAATGGAAACTGTTGGTTCCATGACGGCAAGGAAAAACAGCATTTTTCTTTCCAGGGTTATGTAATATGAAATTCCTGCAGTCCTCTGCCCTCCATACAAGTCTGATTTGACATGTTTTATGACTTATCATAAGGAGATATTAAATTGCACAAGAGCGACATGAAGAAACAGAGAAGTAAACCAAAGAGCAAGGAATAAGCAGACCAGAAATGATGCATCCATCATTAGCCTAACAAGCCCTGAGCCATCACACAGTGAATCCATCTATTAAGGTGCAGTGACCTTGAAAAAACAGATGCACCAAATGGTAGATGGTACATTAATAATTTAAGTATTTACTTGTCTTTATAGCCAGTGATTTCTGTATTAAGTGAGCAGGGAGGCGATCTCTGAAATTCTCAAAGGTTTGAACTTAGTTTGGCCTCTCTGAGATATGACTAGACTTTCAACCATTTGCCTTGTGACTCAGTGATCTGAAGAGACGCTCGGGCAGTTAGCCACCGATCAGATGGGCAGATGGATATCAGTGGATTTATGTGTAAACAAACAAAGGTAAAGTGGCAGCTAAAATCACTGGGCACCTGAGAAGGGCATCGTCTACAGCTTACATCACCTTTGGACCGCTCTGACTCTTTCTGTTTGACAAGGGCTCACCTCAACTTTTGAGGTTATCTATTGAAGGCAGACTTTCATGTATTGGTTAACCATTGTCTAGCTCTCCCATCTCAGCTGTAAAGGTCACAGTCAGCTGTGCAGCACATGGCAGTAATTAAAATCCTGTGATACAGCAGCACAAGCTTTTTTAAATAGACATCTGGGGAACAGAAAACCGGGGCTTTCAGTTATCTACACTCTCCTTGACCAACTCAAACAATAGACCTTCAGTTAAGCTGAAGAACAATTGTTGGCTCTGCACTTCTGAAGCGCGAGTTCCTTACTTTGGTCTATTGCGCCGATTAAAGTCTATATTAAAGTAAACAAATGGAATAATCTACACATTTTAGAGTCAACTTTGTAAGGTGCAGAAAAATGATGTTAAATTGAGCTCATTTTCAATTACAATGGTCTAATGACACTGTCATGAAAAACCCAACATAAGTGCATGGCAGAGATCTGCACTGTACAAACTACTATTTTAGTTACCAAACAGTAGTCAAATAAACTCATTCATGAAACACTGATAATCTGTCCAACAGAACCTGTCATGCAGAGCATGCTACGTTGGCAGAAACAATCCTGACATATACCAGGCAGTGAAAGAGCTTTCCACATAAAACCATGTTTATCCAACTCCTTTGGAATGAAATTTTCCCAGAGAGTGAAATTTGGAAAGAACACAAGTGTCAAAGATGCACGGAAACTGGAAAGAACGTAAAAACATGCATTTAAGTTAATAGCAAGAGAAACATAAAAGTTGAAATATGTAAATTAAGTCTAACTGGTGGACTGTAAAAAAAGCATGACAACACCACAGTCTCCTTTTCTCTACATTTTAGCTATTCAAACATATTCCATTTAAATTCTGATGTAGGAGTTGAGAGATTGTTTCATCCTTTATAAGCAAATTATCTTCCATATAATCTGTTAGAATAGAACAGATGAATCACATTTATGTCCATAGAAAAGGGAATCATCATTTGCTCCACTCATGAGTAATGCTTGAATTTTATTTGTCTGATAGCATCATCTCCCGGGGTGGTGCCCCATTGAAAGGCATTTCTTTACTGTTTCCTTTAACGGCACACACACACACACACACACACACACACACACACACACACACACACTGCAGGAGTCTAACTAAAGCTTCTGCTACACAGAGTTGCTTTCTATGTAGAATCTGTCACACTGCACTCAAGAGAAATTCTTGAGCTGCATAATTTCTGCTGCCTCAAATCCTCAAGGCTAGATACAGTGGTTAGGATGGAGGCAGTGGTGGTGAGTAGAGATGATATCACTGAGCTGAGTGCAGCTATAACATTTTACAGGGTCTCAGAAGGTTTTGTTTCTACCCTTTAACAGCAAGTTTCAAAAAGTATGTCTGTTTTTAAAAGTGTCTGTAATATTTCTTTTTTAGGCTAATGTCCTGTTAATGAATCTATGTGCAGGACAGAGTATTGTCAAGCAAAAACAGGCACTTTTAGCTTGGTTTGTGAAGCTCTCTCTCTCTCTCTCTAACTGGTACGTCTTTTGAGTTCTGCTTTTACTAACAGGCACACGATCCTCTTTCTGCAACACTGCCTCCATCTTTGCTGTATTTCAAACGTCATTTCACTGCAGTCTTGCGGCTGCAGGGGGTGACGACATGAATGAAAGCTACAAATTTCAGTGTCAGCTTTATTGGCGTCGGGCACCTACCGCTCTGGTAGGTTCCTCATAGTCGATCTTCAGGTTGGCCATGGCTTTGATGATGGCCATAATGGACTGGATTGTGTTGCTGTAGACAACTGCTCTGTACTGCTTACACTCGTCTTCTGAGTATCCATCCTCGTGGATAATCCTGAAAATAGAGATCAGAGTGAGGGAGGGGAAGAGCAAGTGGGAAAAAAAGACAGAAGACTTGTGTGTCACTATGAGCTGAAATCACAATGTGACAAACATAATACTGATGTTATCACACATGACTGCTTGTTTACATATATTCGTATAAAATGTTGTTTGCTGACTTTGTCCTGGCTTCTGCCTCTCAGACTGCTGGCACCACTACTACAGACTTCATGTGAAAAATAGAACAGAATCATGTTTGTATTCACTGTTAGTCTTCTCCTTGAGGCTACAACTGACCAGCAGTCAAAGATAATGCAGTTACACACAGTGATTTATGTAGTGCAGATGCAAATACAGCATTATCTCTGTGAAAATCAATCGTCTAGATTAGGCAAATTAGATTAATCATTTCAGTCTGGTTTGAAGCAAAGGTTTCAAACATTTGCTGGTTCCAGCTTGTGGAAGAATTTGCTGGTTTTCTTTGGCCCCATTCTGGCTCTTGAACAACTGAGTCTTTCCAGGATACTCAATCATGATACTATCACCTGTTACCAATGAACCTGTTTACAACTGTCACAGTCTTTTGTTGCTCCTGTCCCAACTTGATTGAAACATGTTGCAGCCATCAAATCCAGAATAAGCAGGTATTTACAAAATCAGTGAAGCTCATGAGATCAAACATTAAACTCACACTTCTGAAATCAAACCTATACCTACGCTTCTTTATTGTTCGGCAACAGCTAATGTAAAAGACTATCTTGCTAAATATTTCCACCCACTGTGAAAATGCTGTCCATTATTTATTACAATACACCAGATATAAGATGATATACAGTATATTTAAGTGACATTTCATTAGATCCATCAAAGATGAACCAGTCCTGTATGTGTGTGCTCACAAATCACAGCTGGCTTGCAGTAGTGGGAAAATTCAGCCTTTTTGTATCTCTCAGCTAGAGGACACTAAAACAAATATTTACTTGCTTTTGGAGCTGTGGAAAGAGATGGAGAGAAAGAGGCATGTGGTTGAAAAAGCATGAGGCTGAGACAGAAGCTGCTGGGCTGGAAACCAAACAGAACCATCTTTCACACAGCCAGGATGCTCGCTGCTAGTGTGATGTGCTGAATGGGACCTCATTAAAATGCAAGTGAGCCCACTGTGAGACACTGTGAGTCACAGCCAAGAGGACTAAAAACCCACAGTGTCTCCCCCTCATCCAAACAATACGTTTGCTAATTTCAGAAAATCATTTTTGACTGACCTGATAGTGAAGCAAACAAAAGCATGATATAAATAGTTACTTTATTATAATCTAACATTAAGTTGGCACATGTGGATGCAAAGTGTACTTTCTACACCTGAACACTGTTTGAATGCTGTTGAATGCCGTTTTTAATGTATTTCAGTGACAGAAAACAGAACTTGTAATCTACATACACATAAATTATGCTGATTTTTGGATAATACCTGGAATAATATTGGGAATTTTAGAGCTGTGTAATAGGATGCATTTTCTAACTGAAAGAGAGATATCCTTTGACTACATCACACAAACTGAACAGGAAACCTGGCAATGATTGTTATATTGTATGGACTTTGTGAGCTGCTTCCATCTCATTTAAATATTCTCTCCTGTGTGAAAAACAATTTGCACGTCTAGTGTCAACCAGGGGAACATCTTCAATGCAACTTGAAATTGGATGAAATTGAAAACCAAATCATTAATGCTGTCACATCTTTTGAGTAGAATTAGTGTCAAGGAGATGGATTTTTTTATATACATTTTTCTTAAGAGATCCAAAACTAGATACATGAAACCCCATCATTAGTACTGCATCTTCTTGGGACTCTCAAAGCATAATTATCCCTTTGTCAGAATTATGACTAAATCCCACATTCTCTGAAATCTATTATTTCCATCTTACAAAAAAAGACAACCAAAGAGAAATCTAGAGTCTGGTCTGGGACTGAGAGGTTACATTTGAGTCAGTTATGTTTGTTCTCTATTTTTAGGTGGCTGAAAGAATTCACTCCCACTCCTCTATGAGTGAGGAGAAGACAGTGGTGGTGCTCTTTTTTCATTCCACTGTCAGCTAAAAGGGCTTTATAGACTTTTTTACAACACAGTAAGTGGATTAGAAACATTTAAAAAAGTATGGAGGGAAATCATTTTACAATTTCGAGAAACTTAGAGAATTCTGTGTTTTGCATGATGCGTGCTTTTGTTACCAACATATCAAAAGCGAAACCATCAAGCGTGTAATTATTCATTGATGTGCACATGTGAGAGGACTTTAGAGAACTGTGTATCTGAGAGATTTGTTAAATTGCTTCAGTAAGTCAGACGAAACGGGAACACTGGATACTTTCATTCATACACATCAGTTGTGGAAATGCTCATTTAGCACCATGTTCTCAACCCTTGTTTTAAAAGGACAAGTCGCGAGACGTTCAGAGGGTCTGACAGGAGGGAAGCTTCACAGGCAGGAAGCCAGTGATTTCATTTAGGCTTCAATGCACAGTAATCAGAGCCGAGGCTATAGAGTAGACAACAAAAACTAGTGTTTGTACTTGTCCTCGTTCATATCTTTACTCATATCTTTTGAGACTGTAAACCTTCATTGTGAATTGTCTTTCAAAGATTGTTACTTTGCCAGTTGTTGCTGGTCAACTTGTACATATTAAGCTTTTCCTTGACTGACAAATTGGGAAAATCTTTAGTTGTACTTTTGATTTTTGAACATATTCTGAAAGCATATTTTAAGTATCTCTTGTTATGAGCTCATTAGAGCCTTCTCTACCAGATTTTTGTTTGTTTGTTAAAAACATCTTTTGAGAATCAGTTAAAGCCTACAGGTGGAAGCAGGAACAATCAGCAAACCAAGAGACGCAGTTTACATTGTGAGATGACTCACCGCCTCTCGAACATCCGCCCAGAGTAAGCTTTAAGGAGCTCACTTTATCTGCACGTTGTGAGGCTGTTACAGTTTTCCCTGCAAGATTCTTGTTTTAAAAATAACCTTTGGGAATTAGTAAAAATCTACAGCTGGAGGCAGCAACAATCAGCAAACCAAGACACGTGGTTTACATGGTAACATGACTCACTGCCTCTCGAGACTCTCAAGTGTGTACTTGTGTAACCATTTCTGGTCAGCAATGTAAATGTTAAGTTTAACAAACCGTTATTCAGCTAATGCATGGTCAATTCTTTGCCTTAAATATATTCAGAATCCAAGCGAATTGACTGCCCCAATTGATTTAATCAATCACTTAACAATTGTGTCTGTTCTCCATATGACTGATGATGATCAAAATCAGATTAGGGTTAGGCAAGTAGTGCTCATGGTTAGAGTAAGGCTCCAGGAAATGAATGTAAGTCTAGGTAATGTCTCAAGTGTGCGTGTGTGTTTCTGTCAGAACAGGAAAGGTGTTTCCTAATAGAAACTAAACTAGTCATTGTGCACCGGCTTTACTTGAATTTGAACCAAAAAGAATCTACGTCTGAGTCGACAGCTGAAATAAAACCTCCCACTTATGGACTATTGCATTCTGCCACCTTCAGATTTCCTGTCTGGTCTCATTCTGGATTTTCAGTGAAAGAATGACAACGTGGTTGTCCTTGACAATTTTACTTAAAATGAATACATTTCAACAACCTCTTTTAAAATCAAACCATCTCTGACATGAAGTTCCACATCAGACAGCTCTTTTCTTGTGTTGTCACAGCAAAAACACATGTGCCTTATCTCACATAGGCTGCATGTTTATTTGAGTAACACCAGTTAATCAAACAAATTTTAAGCAAAAAAAAAAAAATCTACAAAAGGAAATGCAAATAAATAAATGAGTTTCTATCCACTTCTGTTATGTGAATATTAGGGGTTTGCTGCATCAGGAAGCCATTAGACAAAGGAAGAAGGTGGAAGGAGACGACTTTAGTAAAAAAAGCACAAATCAAACCCGAAATGAATGAAAATTATATGGAAACTGTGACAGAAGACAGACAGACAGACGGCATTTATGTTTGTCTCATGTATTAATTTGAGGAAGATTACAGTATCCTCAACGGCCCATCTGCTGCAAATTTTAATCCCTTCAGTTTAAGTCACATGTTTAAAACCTGCTTTTAAGTATGGTTCCATTTCACTTGATCACATTCTGCCTTTAATGATCCATTTCATGATATTTCCATTCAAGATGGAAAAATACGGATTAGAACAGGTAGATGGAAATGCACTTTATGACACATGATGATTCCTGGGAACATGAAAACCTACAAGAACATGGCATCATGTTGTTCCAACTCTTCATAGAACAAACCAGGGCTGAGATTCAACCCTAGGGATATTTTGCTGTTTCTTTGATATCCATAAATGAATGCACTGCTAGAATCCTTCAATTCATGTTCATGCAGTACATAATGATCAAATAAATGTTGTATCTTAAATCTGTATTTAAATGTTCCCAATAAATGCATTTGTGCTGTTAAAACATATATTTTTTGCCAGAGACGATGGGAGGAAAAGCAAAACAATGAGCAGTCACTCACTTCATCTGCTTCACAATGGTGCTCTTCCCCGACTCTCCAGCACCTGCAGACAGAACAAAAACAGGCAGAGGTTAAAAATACACTCCTGTTAGCTGAGAAATGTAAACAGGCAGCCCGTGAGGCTGTCTCACATCTGGACCCTTGACTCGCTCCCCTCCCTTTACCTCCCAGCCTGGGCTGCAGCTCTGCAACAGATCTCAGTTCTCATTTTCATCCTGGACCAGCTTCTGTTCTTTTACTGTAGACCGACCAGGACTCTGCCCTTTCAGCTACAACTCAGTCACTTCTAGCTGTGCTCTGAACTCTAATGGTAATGCAGGGGTGTCTTTACTGAGGAATAAATGAACAAAAAAACACCTGCCATCCAATTCTCCGTCTTTTTACTTAGAGACAAGTCGCTTTATCACGGTTAACATTTTAATGGAAATGTCTTGCACTGACAGGATATGGGCTTTTCTTATCCACTGCTATGTTTATTCTAACAGCCTGAGGCAACCAGAGAGAGCTCATCTGCCACAAGGAATCTAACACTACACACACATATACACACACACCCAGGGGTGCCTGTCAGTGCACTTTCCACTCGTATTCGCCCGGGGTGAAGTCTTTCTGGGATGACCCTCAAAATACACTACTACGCACATGCACAGTGAAGCCCCTGGGTAGGAATGGGCCAAGATAGTTTCCACGGACAGCTGTCAGCTCCTACTCCTCTGTGGTATATGAGCTCAGACTGGCTAATGGAGCAGAACGTGCTGTTTGCCTCGAAATGAAGACAGTTTAATAAATATCAGACACATCTTGACAGTCTAAAGGTGCGTCTGAGTACGTGACCAAAAATATGAGAAAAGCAAAAAGGGTGAGTGTCCTGGGTCTGAGTGGACATTAGTTTGAAAATGATTTTACAAAACACATTGTGGCATTACATCCACCTCATGGTTCTGAAGTGCCCACTCTGCCCACCAAGCAATTTGCAAATCACACTGTGATGAAGCGCTCATCCATCTGCCGTAACGTCTGTGGGCCATATTGTTAAGCAGGAGGAAAGGCGAAGAAAGAGATTCTCTCTCTGGCTCACCGCATACCTTGAGTGTGAACTGACTGAACTGTAAACAGATTCCCTGCTGATGAAAATGGGAAATAACTAAGAGGAAGAATGATTCAATGGAAATGGGCACTGTGCAGTTATTTTGTCAGAATGCAGATGGAATACAGAGCTGTGAATAAATCATATGTGCCATTACAGAGCAGCTTCATTCTATTTAAGCTGGTTAAAACCACAATATTGGTTTAAAGCATTCTCCTAAACTTCCACACACTTACTCTGTATAAGTGCATCTACTAGAAAAACCTCTTAGGGTTTAAGCGCTAATGAAGGAAAGCAATAATTTATAAATTTGCACTAATCTGGATGAGAGCCACACAGTGAGACGGACGTGACCGAGTTTGTCCCTGGAGCCTCTGTGGCTCAGCCACAGATATGCAAGTCCGGAGCCAAACTGTCAGAACATACTTTCAAGTCCTGTGAGTTCATGATTCTGACTGACCAGGGTTGAGCTAACGGGCCTCTCTCTCAGCACGCACTCACACAGTAAGCACATGCTCTCCTGAAAGTAGTAAACATGCCCTTTGGAGTTTGTCCACTGAACCTGAAGCTGCTAACAGTTAGAAATGAGCAGTGAAGTTTGGCACATACCTCAAGTGCCTCTGCTGTTTTGATTAACAAATAGGTAGCCGTTCTCGCTCCTGTACAATACAAATACACTTAGCCTCCTGGCAGACTTTGTATATCCTCTGTTTTGTGCAGGTGGAATCTGTCTGGAGCTCAAATGATTTGACTGTAAAATATGGTCTGTCCCTCACATACCTGACTTTAATCTAAGAGGACACCTTTCTAAAAAAAAATGTAACTGAAAGCACCATGGATTGGAGAAGAGGTTTCCCTTGGAGGGCCCAAACTGAAAGAAAAAGCAAACACCTATTATAGACTATTGTTAAAATGCAAAAATGTACCAGATTCCAAGTTCCTTAATTGACTGACTTCCTGTGCAAAGTGTTCCTCTGCCTGCTGTACTCATTTTGTGATAAATGTGTATGAGTATAAAGTGTGGTTTTATGTACACCTCACAAAAAATGAACAATGGACAGTGGCTGCAGTGATTATTATTATTATGGGTAATATTAGTACTTCAGTGACCACAGCATACATACAGATATGCAGAAGGAAGAGTCCTGCACCACTGTTTCACTTTAATATTTCATACTTGCAGCTGGCGGTAAAAGGCTGCCAACAAATGTACAACCACTTGTACTTTAATAAGATGGTTTGCAGAATTCCTACAGGGCTGGGCCCACAGAGTTTCTTACAATGAAACACACATACACACATGTCTGGGGAGAGCTGGGACTGCTGAAGGCTCATAGAGGATGCTTTTGTCATGGTCACTGATGTGACAAGAGTGGCCATCACTCTCAAGTGTATGTTGCTGGTGTTTCTGTGGGGAATGGCTGTAGCAGGAACTCGAGGCCTGATGAAAGTCGGACTGACACCACTGATCCTGTCACTATCACACGACACTCTGTGTCTGATCTGTGGCTAATGCTGCATTATCACCATGTCTCACTTTGGAGCATGGAGGCTCAGGACTGCAGCTACATGAACACACACACTGACTATTTCCACATGCCCTACTGATACTAGTACTTTCCAAAGATTGTTTGGAAAAAATGTTGACTCAGAGCTGAACAAGCAGAGCTCCTCTCTGTAGTCACCTGAAACTGGTGGTCTTGGTGAATGAACAGCCCACAGTTGTCATCACATCTGAAGTGGTAGAAGAGGTGGTATACTTGGGTTTGTTTTTATGCACAAACAGGGCAGAAGAAAAAGACTTAATAACTAAGCTTAGACTTGACTCTAACCTAAAATATAACTAAACTGACCTTTAGCCCATCCCTTATGAAAACAAACTGAACTGACATGAAGATGAAATGGAGAAAGCATTTAACTCAACGATTTGACCAAGAGGCAGAAAACTCAGACTGCTGGTGCAGAGCAGGGAATGAAGAAAAGTTGAGTTTGCATGAAAATAAATACTGTCCACTGCCTAGCAACTGGGCAACATGTACGACAGTTGTGGTCGTTTTTGAGTCATGGTACAAAATGATGAGAGAAAAAAAAGGCAGAGAGGGGAAATAAACAGACGACTGCCAGTTCAGTCTCCAATTACCATCTGAATGAGATTAGTTAGCTTCCGTGTGGCTATGACAATTCTTTCACCCTCACAATAATACTAAAAATGTTAAAAATGGACAAAAAGAAAAAATGAGTGTGTGTGTGCATGCTTATAAATCATCTGTATGCATGTGTGTTGGTGGAGAAGGGGGTTATTATCATGAAGACATGTAGCACTGTGAGAAAGCAGCAGGGAATTTGTAAATCTCACAGCAAGAGTCAGGAAAATGCCAGATTACCGATGGGTTATAATGTGACTGGCGGAAAGGTAGGACCAACACAGGGACGGGTGCCAGAAGAACCTGGGCCAAGGAGCCCACAGGATTAACGGGGGTTCAGCTACCACAGGACAAAAACTGGGCCTGACCGCAGGTAGGGGACTTGTCATTGACAGTGATACAATGAGGTCAGATGTCAGTCACAGGAAGTGACTCTAGTCCTTTTTGGATGCATTCCCTCTGCACATTACATCAGTTCATACAAACAGAAACAAGTTTAATCAAGTCCCAGGTGGCTGTAGACTAAAGCAAACCTCCGCTAATTGCAAAAGAGGAGAGAATACATGGATCCCTTTGGGTCAGGTATGATAGCAAAACAAGTGGGTTGCTGCCCCTGGTGGCTTCACTAATTTAATTGTTAGAGAGCTTATAAAGGAAATTACTCTTGTTTGTATTTATAGATACTATGAGACCCATTTGGTACTTCATTAGGACTCAAGAGTACACCTGCAATTGGGTACCTTTGTTTGGAGATGAGCAGGTAGCTGCTTGGGGCCACCTGGGAATGAAATACAATTATCATTATTATACCAGAGGAAATATGCCTGCTCCCACTGTGCAGGTGGTTTGAAGGCTTACATATAATATTATCCAGCATGGGTGATTAGCTGAGAAATCTAAAAGTCCAGACCGAATGTGTGTGAACATTACAGCCATGGACACTGCTTGCTGAACTTCACCTCGCTAACACAGAGTCATATACACTGTATCAGCAGCGCAGTGTACAATGATGTGATTGGTCTTTAAGTGTCATGTGCTCTTAGTTGGGCAGTAGCCATCAGCAGTAAGAAGCTTTCTTAGCTAACCAGAGGTCATAACAGTGAAGCAACAATCATCTCCTGAGGACTGGGTTACTCAACAAGCCTAGAAAACAGTTCTATCAATCCCAATATACACGCAACTGTGTTTAACTGTGAAACCTATGTCCTAATAAGGAAATTCAGTTTCCTTTTACAGAAATAGGATCTAAGAGAAGAACTGACAAAGCTTCATCGACTCCTACGTTTGACCAGTGGTGAAACCAGACGAGGGAAAGAAGTGTGCCAGCCAGCTCCACTGTGAGAATTCCTGGCATGCTCGCACAGTCTCTAGAGTTTCATTATTCAGTGAAGCAAGATGAAACTGACAAGTCCAGACATAAAAAGAGGAGAAAACGAAGGGCACTTCCCACTGTTCTGTGTCAAGACTGATCAACAGTTTAAAAAAAAAAAATCAACTTATTTCTTGATTTTCCTGCAGTGCCTGTGTGTTGCATCAGCATGCCGCAGCCACAGCCTCATCAAGATTAAAAATGTTAACTGTCTCAAAGGTCTGCCTCCCATGGTACCGAGGCTTTCAGACTGTGTGAATAAATGTGCATGTGTTTGGAGCAAGTGTGACCCATCCTGGTGGGACTTGGAGCAAAGGCACAAAGGCAGCAGTGTGGGTCCCTGCTAGCTGAGAACACAGGCCCGCTGTTGATGTTTGGGCCTGGACCTTTCCAATCAGCGCTATAGCTCACACGAGTTGCTTACATTGCTCCGCTTTCTTTCACTCAGCGTTCGCCAGCCACAGCAAAGAGTTCAATGGGCACTAGCAAGGGAAACGTTGAATCTCACTGCTGATGAGAGGAACATATGCTCAACTGTGAAATGAGATCAGACAATAAGAACCACAGGCAGTTTTACAGCATCTTGAGAAGTAAAAGAGTGAAATCCCAACTAGCTCAGTTCTGTTAACGTCCAAAAAAAATAAGTTCAAATTTCTCTGCACCTCACAAATGATCTTATGACAAGAGAAACCTTGTGATTTGGGTCAACACAAAAATACATGGGAATTTACTTTTAAAGCCCCATTTCTGATTGGGATTTTAATTGATGAAAATTAACCCAAAATATAATCCAACTGTACATTAAAAGTTTCACAAAGGCAGTTTTCCTCGCAGGGTATCACCTTGCATTGCATTAAACACCACTCTGTAAGCCCTCATGATGGTATGTCTGAATTCTGTAGGAGTGGATTGTTTAATAATACTCCCTAGTATGTTCATGTACATGTAGTCTTCTGTCAAACATGCTTTTACAAGCTGTTCAAAATGTCCAAAATAGACCGTCTTTGTATTATTACTGAGGTGCTTTTGTATGGAACCTTCAGGCACGCAGACAATTTACTGGAAAATGGATAAAGCATCGGCTCCGCTGCGGTAAAAAATTAATGTCACGCTTTAATGTGACAATTATTTGGTGGATTCTTATGCTGCCTCTTTGAATGCAGAGAGAGTTAAGTAACAAAGGAAGATACAATTGAATATTACGTTCTAAAGATCACAAGAATATTTTAAGTCAGGGTCATTCGTCCGCTAAATCAATAATGGAATGGCCCCCTGGTCCTTCCTGTCCTTCCCTTTTGAACAGAGCTGTTGAATAAATCAATATCTGACCCCTTGGTGACAGGCTGACCTGTGAATACTAAGTATGCACTGGCTTTAAAGCTCAACTCTAAAGACAATAAAGGCAAATATCGGATGTCAAGAGGCTTCAGATCAATATTCACTTAGAGAACACCTTTTAGCTCACTTTAATGCCACTTTCCTGCTTCCTTAGCGTGCTGATAAACATTGGTTGCAGTGCAGGCAAGGCTTGTCTCACTGTTAGACATGGCTTCTCACCGACTTGAGACTTCTCACAGTCTCTTTTCTCACCCTCAGCAGCCTGAGGCACACTGAGACTAACAAATAACACAATGAGGCGCTTGAAGTTTCCCCGCTAATATACAGTACCATAAACATACAGGGGGGAAAGTGATGAGGTGGCTCGTGTTAATGCTGAGATGAGTAAAGTGATAAAGGAAGCAATGGGAAGTCAAAGAAACAGTGGTAGAAAAGAAGGAGACATGATTAGAGAGGGGGAAAAAAAACAACAAAAAAGCCCTGAGTTGGCAACTTGAGCCTGCAGCAGGATCCAGTGAGAAAATTCAGCCTCACTACAGTGAACTTTCTGACACACGCAGCTATCTCATACACAACAAAATAGCCTTAATCATTCCTCCATCTCCCCACGGTCTCACACTCGCTTTATTCTATAATCTAATTAATTTAAATTTCCATCATTTCTCAAACTCGCCCTCCCACTGTCCTCGACCGCCTACACACCAGCCGTGAGGCGGCCGCAGCGCCGCCTGTTCTTCTCAGCTATGAAATGTGCCAATCCAGACTCAAGACCAGAGGCCCTCTGAGAGACACATGTGCCACTTCCTATTCTCGGATCCAATCAAGGAGGAAATGGAAGCAGCTTGCATGAACATGTGTACACTGAAGAATGCAAAAAACACACATGCTCACACACACATGGGCATATCTGTCTGTCAGAAAGACAGGGACGGAGAGATTCAGTCTCCTCCAACAGATGGCTACCATGCCTCGGGCAAAGACCAAGTCTGGACAGCAAACTGACAACTGCTGCCAAAGCAGAGAGGGATGAGAGGCAAGAGGACCAAATCTACTTCCTCTGTGTATATTGAGTAAATGCGAGGCAAGAGTAATGAAGGTGGAAGAAAAATTTTTCACTTCACATTAAGCATTTGATGACAGCTCTGTGTGAGGATGCAAATTACCTCAACCAGTCGCTGCAGCCGCAGAAACAATCTATTACCCATTAATCATTTAAAACACATTTCTCCGCAGTGGAAAAGCAACCATAACTAAGCGGTTAGCTGCAAAGAGCAGTTTGGGAGAACTCACACCTTCAACATGTTAATTTGCAACATGTTTTACAGTTTATGGAAAATCCCTCTCGCCCTGCCATCAGGAAGACTCTGGTCATGGTTATCATCGGCCAATCATTAACGACACAGATTCAAGGTATGAAAAGGAAAGGAACACTCATATCAATGTTGCTTGAAGTGCTGTGAGGTAGTTGTAGGACTCCTGCAGAGATTATTAGTCACTGGAGAACCACATGGACGATCACTTTATGAATCTTTGGAGGGTGTATAGATTAAGCAGTGCACATCAGAAAATCAAGAGTGGAGAGGAAGGACATAAAAAGGAGGAGACTGTCTTTATATTAGGTAGAGATGGGGCTGATAACTATCCGGCGTGAATCAGTGTATAGCCGTATTGTTTTTGTATCTAATTGCAAGCCATAGCCATTTTGCATAGTCATAGCGGTGAGATATAGAAATGCCTAATAGCAATGCATTGTGTCTTCCTTGAAGAAAAGGAAGCTGCACACACATCCTCCTTCCATCAATAGATGACTGACGCATAGAAAGCTGCTGCGAGAGTTAAAGCAAATAAAAGAGGGTAATAGCACTGAGGTATCAGGCTGAAGTGTGTCTGAGAAGCGCTCAGTTGATAATGGAGCTCACAAGAACACAGGATTCTGTCAGCCTCCAAATTGTACGAGAGGTATGATGTTCTGAAAGGCTACTGGGACCTCTGGAACAAAATGTCTCATTTCCTCTCTCTTTCCAGCTGCTCGTGTGATAGACTGACAACTCCTTGCTTGTAATCTCTACACTTCCACCCCCCTGCAGGTGCCGCCTTACCTTTCCTGACTTTGACAGCTGATCAAACACATGATCTGGATGCATTACATGACAAACTTGTGCACATTTTGTGTGTAACTGTTTTCTCATTACAATCGTTCAGCTGCACTGGCCAAAATCCCATCAAATATTTTTCAATAAAGAGGGATTGTGATGTGAGGATTTGCAGAAGCGTATCATCAGGTGTCAGATGTTTTTACGTGACAAAGAAGCCAAGGAAAACTGTGACACGAAAGAAATTCAGGGTTAGTTTTTACCCTCTGAGGGACCTTCTTTCGTCTTTTTTGTCCTATTCATTGATCTCTATGTCTAAAACCAGTTTTCTCAACTTACAAGGCAACAGCTTTTCCCTTTTCTACATGCAATCACACACATGTCACAGTTCATAAATGGCTGTCTGTCAAATAAATGGTAATATAAAGGTATCCTACAGATTACGTTCCGTGACTATTTCAAGAACTGCCATGATACTATGCTGAGCACACACACACACAGAGGTGCTGTTAAAGTAATTAGGAAAATTACATGTTTCACTAATTGGATAGATGGAAAAAGGGATGTGGAGCAGGTAATATCTGGAAACCACCTGCTTTCTGGTCCACAGGGAGGGGAGACCGAGGCCTGCAGAGACAGTGGTAGAAGTCAGAAGTGCCACGTGAAGGTGAAGTCCTTATTGATGAATGAGAGACAAAACAAAAGTCAGTGGGGTCAAGGCAAACAGAGGTGGGAAGGTTTCGAAGATGGAAAACTGAGATGAGTGGGGCCAGCGAGCCATTAATCGCAGCAGGCGGCAGAGAGGATCAACTGAGGAGAGTCAAAGGTGTAGAGAAGAGGAGGAGGACAAAGAGAGCGATGGCCTTTAGAGACCCTGATGGGACTCTGACTAGTGTGAGGTGCCACTCTGAGGCAGCCAAATTAACTGCCTGGTCCCTGCCCTTAACTACCAATGACTCAAACAACCTTGAAGTCCATGACCCCTGAGGAGTAGAGGAGTGTATAAAAATCTATTTCAGAAGCTTTATATAACAGGGATGTTCCAACTGATCAGTCACCAATTGGAGTCAACCAATAATTATTAAAGATGACTCAATCATGCTCCTTACATGTGCCAACGAGGAAAATGTAGGTGAGGTCTCTCCTGCTCTCACTTCCTGCTTGGCTTTGGCCCAAGTGTCTTTCCTGCCTCATTTCATCAGCTATGAATTCTAGTAGTAAAACCATTCGGCAGAGCTGTGAACCGGAGAGGCTATCGGGCCCACTACACAGTAATCGCAGCCCCTACCAGATGGAAAGAATTCATAATTGATGTTGATTTTCGAACTGTTCGCAGGGATGGAGGAGCATCAAGCAGAAGGGAGCTGAACGTCTGCTCCAGATGTTACGGCACGTTACAAAAAGCTCACAGGGCTGCAAACTTCCTCAGCCATGGTGCTACCACCAAGCTAATAAACAAGCCTATTTGCCTAGAAGAGGATAGAAAGTGTCAAAATAATTATATAACTGCAGTACTAAGCACTACATGATAAAATCAGCTGCTCGTCAAGTCTTCATTAACTTAAATCATTTCTTATCACTTATCTGGGCCTTGGTTTTGCTTTAGACGTCACCAATGAGCCAATTAGACATTTTGACATTTATGAGGGATCAACTGCCTCGTCATAATGGAAACCAAAACGCAAAGAAACAGACAAAACTTTTTATTTTATTTGCTCTCTCTACACACTTTCTGAACACAGCTGCAACAGGGCTGCTAACTGTGTGTACTTCAGTTTACTATTGAGATCAGGTAACAGATGTGTAAGTGAATTGCACATGTTCTTAGAACAATTAGAGAATAAAAGGCCAGTGCAAAAACACATCTGTCCAAAGTCAAACATTGACTGGATGCATTCATCTATTGTGAGCCATAATGCAGTGTGTATCTTTGTCCGAGCATCCTCACTCCACTTTGACTTTCATATAATTTAATCAGAACTTAGATCTTGCAGGCATCTGGTGAGGTCAGGTTTAGAATTGTGTTACATGACCTCTGACACTGTTGCTGCTGCCCTAGCTGGAGACAAAGATCTGGGAGAGCATCAAGGGTATTGAAAGACAATCCCCTCTGCATACACAAACACACATGCGCACACACAAACACACGCACCATCTCAAGGCATATTATCCTTCATTTAAAGCTGCACCATGGTCTACAACCAGGGTCAAACACTGATTTAATACCTCACACAGATGTTCAATCTGCGATGGTGAACAGAAAACACACAATGCTCAAACACTTCTTTGGAAGGATAAAGCAGCACAAAGCTTTGTTCACTGCACACAAATACATCTTTGCCTGCTTCTAAACAAAGTGACATGATTTCCTGTGCTTTTTACGTCATTTGAGTTGCGAGTTCTGGTTTATTTCCTTTATTTTTACATGGCATTACTCATTTCTCCTCCATTTTAGTTTCTCTGTGTGTGTTCTGTGCTTTTCATATCCATATATCACTGCATTAAACATAACATGGTGGCTATTTTCTTATGTTTAAGCTTAAAACTGTATAAGTGAAATGTGTTGTGTGCAAATATTTGGAATGTACAATCTCCCTGGCCGATGGCATTCATTCAGAGTGCCTTCAAAGAAGAAATTTTGCTTTGGCAGAATTTACTTCAGGGTGAAAATGTTTTGTCAGTTTGATGAAAATGTGCTGATGGTTTGTATTTGACATAAACAATTGAGACATATCAATGAACCCACATCAAAAAAAGCCTTATAGTAATCCACAACTGCAAGTTTCCCCCATCGTAAGTGTCAACAGCTGAAAAACTCTGAAGAACAGATATCTTCTTCGATGGCATATTTCAAGCTCCTTGTCTGGCTCTTAATCATTTAGTTCCTCTTCCTTGAGCAACACCCCTAGGAAAGCAGAACCAAATTCACAGTGACTATATAAAGATCTACTTACTGTGACAGCAATTCAAGTTACATTTTATATTACTTTAATAAGTCAAATAACTGGACCACAGAGATGTGTCCTGCCCGACACTGTAGTGGTTTGTGTCACCCAGAAAGCCACTCCACACTTACACTATACCCACAAGAGGAGCCTCTCCGCACAATCAATACTTGAGTCTCAGTCTCACTTCAAGCAGCGAAACAAAGCTGGGAGCTTAGTGTCTTTCACCGGCATTAGCAGTCCACAGTCACAACAGCTGCAGTGCTTCCAACGATGCGCCTGAACCATGTGAAGGACTGCAAGCATATCATATACTTGATGAAAAAAACTTCAATGCATAGATGTTTTATTGATCCTTCATGTATGCACATTATAGCAGAAAAACCCTTTTATTTACCATCAACTGACAAAGACAAACTAAGATACAGAGTGAGGTGGTCACTAGAGGTATCTGCTGCATCATGGGCTATGAGCAACTGGAAATGTACTGCTGATGCATTATACATGCATCCATTACCAGCTCCTCCTCCTGCACTAACCTTTGTACTCAGACACACACATACACATACACACTCACATGTACAGGCACACAGGAAGAAAGATGGAGGAAAAGGGTTGAATGAATTATGGATTGGTGCATCAAAATATAAGCATTGAGCTGTGGAAGAGGCATGGTATAAAAATTTTGATATGTTATGTGATATAAAATATGTTCAGTTACAAAAGCCAGAGAGACAAATGAGGAAACAATGAAATCACAAACTTATTGAATATTTTCCTAATACATGTTCAAGTTGAAAACCTCGAGGAAAAGCAGAGAAGAGCTGCGATGATTACTCGACTAATCGATCAGTTGAATGAGGGGAAATTATTTAGAAAAATTATACAGTGTATCAGCTAAAATGTTTGGTTATATTGAAACACAATATAAAGTAAAGTCGGAGGTGAAAACTGTAAACATGCTGTGAAAGGCAGAGTGACCTAAGTCCTTACCTTATGCTATAATGGATTTTTCGTTGTTTCCCAAAAGAAGGACACATTTGGCATTTCAGTTAGGGCAGTGAACCTTTTAAAAATAATCTTTTACTTGCATCTGCTGTGGATGCAAGTAATTTAGACATGTAATCAGAGTTTTAGGTTTATGCACCTTTGTGTGGACATGGCAGTCCACAAAGTCAGCAGCCTCCCAGTCTGGCCTGGGATAATTACTCCAAAACTGAAAGGCCATCGATCAAAGAGCAGACGAGGCGACCAAGGCTGGCTGAGACGACTGGCCTTCTGACAGCCCTAAAAATCAGAGGCAGTCCTGGCCTTGAAGCCTGCCGACATGAAAGGGCCGATCAGACCAATGCACCTGACATGGCCAGAGCAAACATCATCGCTCAGCATTTCAACTCAAGTTTAAATGAGACACAGCAAATCCAATTTCAAACTTTCAGATAAAACCTGTGCTCTTTCAAGATTATCTTTAAAGCTAAATAAAGGAATAAACCAATTATAAAAATATTTACATGTTTTGTAAATACCAGTCTCATTACTATATGTGCGATATAAGCAAAGCCAAAGAGCCAAGATGAGAAATAGTGCACTCACTTGATTTCTAAATACTTTCCTGAAATATATTATGGGTTTTTTTGGTTACTTTTTTTTGCAGTACTCACAATATCACATCCAGAACTGAACAAATTTTAATTCCTTCAATCTCTAAAATGCTACAGCAAAGATGTTTTCCTCACAATGATCTGATCTAGTGTTGAAGGAGACAGGCCAGGGAAAGCCAGCACCCATGAAGTAAAGTGCCTAATGGCTTTAGGGAAGGGAAGTCTTGTTTTAGAATTTAACCTGTACAGGTGGTGGTGAGAGGTGACATTTAAGACCTGTTGTACCACATAATGCTAATAGCAAGATACGGTTCAGTTGTAAAGCACATTCTCACTGTGTTTCCTCCCCCCTAAAGGTTAAATTTATCAAACTGGAAACATAAACCGGAAACTGGAAACTAAATACTTGAATTGAAACAAGGTTCTGAAAATGTGTTTTGCTCATCAAGCAAGCTGATAATGTACTGTGTTATAATCATCTGCATGACACTATGAATAGTGTGAAATAATTACGTCTGAAATGTGTAAGAGACTGTAAAGGAAGAAAAAAAAGAGCCAAAAGAGGCTACAATTAACCACAGGAAACAGACAGGAAGTTTATTACATCTCTGTGTCGCTATAGCAACCCCAACTTGCAAGCTGAAAAAAAAAACACAGGAAATGAAAAGAGGAGGGGTGAAATGGGAGGTTTCTCAACGGTTCACTCATTTTCCTCACAGCATACAAGCTGAAACTTGCTTTGCTGACATCTTTCACTGAATGAAAGAACTGAAGTTGACTTCATGAAGGCAAATGCTGAGTTGCTGGTTTCAACTTTCACACATAGCCGAGTTTGAATTTGCTGGAGAAAAAGTAAAGTTAGAAGTAGCTGGTGAAATTACACTTCAACTCTGGTTCTTATAGTGTAATAAATCATAAGCGGAGCTCTACTGAAGAGAGAGATGATATTCTAGGTTTTGACTGCTAGGCTCAGTAGGAAAAATGTTAGTAGTGTAACAAATGATTGTGACAACTTGCAATGTGTTGGACAAATTATGGTACTTTACAGTAACACTGTGGAGGATTTGTAAAACAATTTACTGACCCTGACATATCTGGTAATTTCATCCTGGTCTTTGAAAAAAGTAATTCCTCCATGTGTTTCTCTGCAGTGGTGCCATGGATATGGAAATGCTCAGCAGTCGAGAGGTGAAAGCTTGATGAACTGAAAATCCCTTATTGGCAAGCAGCCCTAAGCGTGCCAATGAGCAGCTGCCTCTTGTCCCCTCCAGTGGAGGCAGCAAAGCTGCCAATGTATGAACACTGCGAAAAGAGGACTAAATATCTGCAAGCACCTTGTGATTGTGTATCACTACATCACGGAAGCTTTTTAATAATTCTGAATCAAGGTCAATACTGTACCCATTAATCTTATCAGACAAAGTGTTAACAGTCAAGTGTAACATCTATAAAGCTATCACTGCGCTGGCTTTAGCTGAAGCTGAGGTTCACTGGGCTGGTTCAGGAACCAGAGAGAAACCCTGGTATGATCCAGTCACGCCTGAGAGACTCAGTCCAGCATGCTAACCCATCTGCATCCCATGATACTGCATTATTTAAACAACATTTGTCAAACAAAGTCAAATAGATATTGCATTAATAATATCTCATTTCCATACTTCAAGAGCAGATACTGTTTTAAAAAGGCCTCCTGTACTGGACTTAATAAATAATTTAAAAAATTCACCACTGAATAGCTCAAGTTTGCAGATGACACTAACCTGGTCTGTGGGCCTCTTTACTAACCATTTGTTTTTGTACAGCAGAGAGATGACTGTGCTATATTTAAGCGGTGCACTGGAACCATACATGCATGCAAAGACATTACATCACTAACAAGACATTAATCTCAAGGAACCATCCGGTTCACCCCCCATGGAGGGTGTCCTACCTGCACCAAATGACAATTGATACCTGGAAGAATGCCACTTTCTCACAACCTGCATCACTGGTCTGCAAACAACCTTGAGTTGTCCTCACTAGTGGTCAGTGGGCCATTACCTGTCAGCTGTCAACTATCAGGACACAGCATGACATCATGAAAGACGAGACAAAACAGCCGAGGGGGGTTGCTGGTGACACGGTCTAAACAGGCCCCCAAGCAGTTTCTCACCTCTGCTTATAGGTGCTCTGCTCTCTCAATCACTAAAAGCTAACGACTGATAGACAGTTGCACTTTTTTCTTATACCAGGTGCCTTTGACAATGTGGTTGTGATTATCTTTTTGAAATGTCAAACAGACAACTTGCCATCACTCTATGATCCCATCACACTTCCTTTCAGATCCTGGTTTGACAGAAAGTTGGTTTAGAAACATAAAAAAAGAAGTACTGTTACATTTTTGACCTAAGCCTGTTTCCTCTGTATACTTAACCAATCATGCTGATATTACTACTCGTGTACTGTACCAACTCCTGCAGACGTCGCCACTTTACAGCCTCACTAATTCTCTCTCTATACGACTGCTGTAACTCACCTTTTCAAGCTGCCGCCACTGTTATCTCATGCTTCACTCAAGTCATGCATTACTACACCATAATAAAGAACAGACTACATATGATATGCATGCAGTGTATATTTGACATGAGTGATACTCATAGGTGTTATTTGTCATAAACTGTCCTTTCACAGCATGCGCAAACAGTGCATGGTGTTAATGAATATCAGCATTACCTAAAAAACAAAAAATCACTTTGGAGCATTTGATTGTAGTATGTTAATTGGTACTACATAGTATAAGGATAAAGAATTAGAAAACTTGATGCATACCATCAAGTATCCATCAGTATACTAATCCCTTTTCTACCGCTATGCTATGAAGCACTGCACACATGGGAAAAGAAATGCAGGAGATGGATAGAGTGGGGGAAAGATAAAAAAGTAAGTAGTAGTTTGCCTCCCTGGTTCAGCACAAAGTGGCCCAAATTTTAGAAAGTATAGGGTGTGACATGCCATCTATCCAGCACAAACAACTTTGCTAAATCTCAACACTACAGACTCCTGGAGCTCAGCACATAATTCTCTCGCTTAAGTTGCCTCAGAGATTCATGACTGTTCATCTGTGTTAAAGTTTATGGTAGCCCTTTAGTGCACGAACTGACGGAGGCTGCAGCAGCTTGAGATTAGAAACATCTGAGGGTTTAAAGGTTTAATTCTAACACCGCTTACAAAGAACTGTCGATGGATATTGACATGATGGCAAAGTAAACTCCAATATTGACTTTCCTGGGTATCCATTAGGGCTGGGAATTTCTTTTTTAATACTTTTGACATTTAAACAAGAGTTATGCAACCACTGACCATAAGCATAACGGCAAACAAGTATGGCACAAAATTTAAATGATGACTTGTATCCTTAGGGAACAGAGCTTCCATGTTTTGATCCTGGAAACCTAAATGTACTTTCAAACCAGCAGCATAGTGTTTACTATAATGAGTGTAGAGTGAGCCTGCTAATGACTACATCTGTTGACACTTTGCCAGCAAAACTTAAAGGATGACTCCATAAAAACCACATTTGTGTACTAAAAGATTAAAACCAGTGCGCTTAAGTCAAGTTCATCTCTGCGTACCGTTGCTGTGTGTGTGATTGTAATGCATGTGCGAGTGTGTGACTGAGTGAGTACTCCGCAGGAATACGGAGCACTACCGCCTTCACAGAGAGCTCTTTGTGTGCGCACACTGCCCCTGAACCAGCATGTCTACCAAAGCCTCGTTGCAGCTTTGTTTGGCTTGCTTTCCTTTTGTTTATTCCACTTCCTTTCAGGTTCCTCTCTCCGCAGCTGAGCAGAGGGACGGCCCCGGACTCCGAAAGAGGGAGCGAAAGAGACTCATTGAGAGAAAGTGAGAGATAGGCAGGCAGACAGACAAATGCTCTGGGAGGTGAATTCGGTTTAGAAAGAGGCCAGGGTAACTGACATATCACCAGATGAGATGGCAGACACAATGATCAAGTTTATGATCAAAATGGCACTGAACACCTATGAAATCCAGAACTAAAACTAACAGTGCTTCTCATAGTGATTCTGCCAGTGCTTTATGTTTGACAGTTTCCAAATGCAAAACAATGGATCCAGTTCTTTCTCACCAAACAATAAAACAATGTTAGGAAAGAGGATTTCTCAAGCCCAGGTGTGGCTCATACATACTCATACGTAACCCATGATCTCGGTGACAACAAGCACAAACAAGTTCCTTTTTGTCTACTTAGTGCTACACAGTCTATTTCTGGCAACATTTTGGCACAGGGTTATGGATAGCCATCTATCAGGGGGATGGCAGCAGCATGTTGATGCCTCAACTTCATCAGTTGACAGGACTCTAATGTGACAGCAGCTGCTCGGATTGGCTGCAGGGCACAAAAGGGAAGTGGGATTGAATGGACAAAAGTCTTTGCACACATTTGCTAACAAGCGTACAAGAAGTCAATTTTTTTTCTCCTAGAAATGAAAGAGCTTACAACCTGAAATCTTTTGACTCGCATCTGATTAGTACAGCCGCAGCATACAGTAAATGTTCATTTTGCTTCTGTCCCACCTGAAGGTCAAATTATACTTTCTGCATCCATGTGATGCAAGTTTCATCATGAGATGGTGTATGTGTAGGCTCTATGTAGATGTAGCAGTTGCCATAGAAATATATCATCTCAAGTATATTAGATTAAAACTTGAAGCCTTCTTGTTGTGACCACTATGAGACAACAAGATACAATTGCACAGTTGTCAGTGTATGTGTCCAATTGGGAGTATATTCTAGCCTTATTGGTTCAAAGGGAAATGCAGGTGTTATTGAAATCGGGTAAATGTTTTCAGTGACATTAGCATTTGAATCTGCAAAATCCGTGAAACCAGTGAGGAAAGTCTTCATTATAACTTATGTCATAGTCCTATATCATCTCAACAGAGAGGAACGACGGTCAAAACTAGGAGAACTGGACTAAAGCAGGCACATACGGTCACCTTCATTACTGTCACTGACATCCTCCCAGCCTCCTGGTCATAGTGCCAAAACAGACCTGTTTGCTTTCAAAACACACTCTGCTCCAGTGATAATCACTATAGTAACCAGAGAGCTGAGACTCTGAGCTATCTGGGCCTTTCCACACGTTAACAATTACAGTTCAGTGAAGCTAACACGGCACCGGTCCGTCATCAAACATTGGGTCAAAGATGAGCAGACAAAGCAGATTAATTAATTAACAGGGTTAGGCTGAGACCAAAGCTTCACAGTTGACTCTCAGCAACTGAAACGTTTCCTTGACAGTGGAGCATGACGACAGGGCCTCATACAGGAGATGGCACAAAGAAAAGGCTGGAAATAAGGGCTCTCTGCTGCTCTATAGCTGCTGACTTTTTTGACCCGTATTTATCCAGGGTAGATTCACTGAGCATGAAACGCCCTTCTGCTCCGCACTCACACAGGAAGCTGCCCAGTACAACCACAGTCTCATTTATTGGCCCCTGAGCAGTCATGGTGGATAAGTCAGGGGTTAAGTGTCTTGCTCAAGGGCACCTCCACAGTGATAATAGGTTAAATGCAAGTGCTGCTCTTTCACTTCCCTGCTCAGATCTGTTACAACCTTTCAATCACAAGCTCTTTTCTGAAGGTGTCGTTTCACCATTTCAGGAACTGCAAAAGCTTAAGTTCACCACCCTTCACGAGGATAAAAACTGCTGGTGCCTCACTTGAGGGGAAGTTGGTATCAAAGTAAGAAGAAGAAATGGAAAAAAGTTGCAGTCATATATTAAACTCCTCCTCTGTCTGACATTGTCTGCAGGAAGTCAGAGCAGACTGCAAAAGCTGCCCCTCTAAAGGTCAAGCTGAGGACAGACACGATGCTTTATTCATTCATGCATTAAATGTTCCAGTAAACCTCTCATTATACATGATTATCTCTCAAGGTTTTAAAAATCAAAAAATTTGGTAACCCTGAGTGAAACTGCACCAACTTCCTGTCAAAATGTGTCATACTTTTGCAACATCTATAGTGAACTGATGCAAGATACAGAGATTGATTTGAAAACTGGTTCATTGCAGCTGTGAATCATGAGGTACAAGCTGAAGTATAAAAAGAGTAGCACTGTTTTTAAATTTCATAGCGGTCATGATTATCCAACATGCAATTTACTGCTCGGCACCTGTTGTAAGCATGTTGTATCTAATTACATTTTTTATTTGCAATTAATCAAGTGAATCATTCTGACAATGAAGCAGACAGATTGAATGTGCTGGCAAAAGAAGATGAGATTCAATATGGGGCCCATTTTTGTCTTTCTAACAGAAGTCTGCGCTTATGAATAGTGCTGTACGGCAGTAATTGGGACAGCATGAACCCAAATGTTATTCAGTTTTCAAATCCTGATATGAACACTTGGGTCACCAAAATAACGAGTTTCTGCTGATTCCAGAGTAGAGGAGGAATAATAAAGTACCTTTTTTTCCAGTGTGTATTCTCTACTGTCTCTATGAACTTTGAGTAGTATATTCATAGCAACTGCATAAAGAAATAACAAATATACATATGCAGTGCAAGGTTGCAAATAAATAATGAATGCCGCAAAGATGTGTTTGTTTCTCCCTCTCTCCTGGAAACTAACAGCAGGTCTTACAGAAGAGGTGATATTTTCTCCTCTCTTTTCTAAACAAGTCAATTTTCTACTCCTACTCGCCCCCTCGTTTTCTTTATAGGGCCATTTTATTTTTGTTGATGCAGTGGTTTGTCTGGGGTTAACACTTTCTTAAAGTGCTGCCTCAGTTCTGCCACATTTTCCATTACTTTAGGCTGTGCGTTTGTTCAGTTGTTCTTGGTAAACACAAACAAAAGACATCTCTCCCAGGATGCACTGACAACAAATATCTAGTCAATCTATTTGCATCCGGGGTTAAAAAAAAAATATATATATTGCCTTTACTTTTAGCTTTTAATGACACTGTAGCCTAGAGGTAACTGCCAACAAGTTAATGCAATGTTAAAGTGAAACTCATGATCTCACAAGAGCATTGTAAGAGATTCACTAATCAGGCTATAGTTGCTATAGATCACAGTAATCACCAAACCACAGAGAATTATTTAGAATTGGCAGAATAAAGGTGGACTGTGAAAACACTCCTGATACGAGAACAGATTCACTGGTTGAAAAACTAATAACGGTACAGTGCTTTGGTCAAAAGGCTTGTGTAATGTCCACAAGGTCAGTCATTTATGACCAGAGAAAGTACTAGAGGCTGTGCATCAGTTTGACAAGGACATATTACCTGCAAAGATGATTTAAAAGCAGCTACCTTTACTAGAAATAATACATCAAGGTTCACTAGGTCATGGTTGAGGTGCCACATTTTCTTCACTTTAAACCTTTAGGAGAAAAGTTGTTTGCTGTGTTTGCGTTTGGTGATTTCTAGAATTAAATGGCATGATTAGAAAAGATCATGCAACAAAAACACATGTATCACATGATGAAAACAATGTTTACTTGCCTACCGGTGCATCCTGTTTTCAAAAAGAGAAATGAGACAAAGCTTAGTGTAAAAAAAACCTCACGCAAGTCTGGAACAATGTTGGGTGTCTCCGGGTGTGTTTAGAAATGGTGAGTGGTGTCTTAACTATTGTTGTGTATCTTGTAATAGAACATTAAAGTCCACAGCTGTTGCAGTAAAAAAAAAGGAAAGAAGTGAACAGTGAAGTAAGCATCCAGTCGTGTAGTTAATGCAGGCTAGATCCAAACCGCTGAGCCATCCATCTCCCTAGTCCATTAAGTCTCTTCTCTTTTCATGTGAAAGGTCACGGTTTGATCCTCAGACGAATGTCAGGGCTCCTATCCTTAATCCTACCCCTAACCATCTTTCTCCATTGCTGACACTAATAGCTCCTTTTTAAAGCACAGTAACCTTCAAGAAACTTATGTTGCAAGATGTATACAGGTGTTTTCATGTATAGGGACCAGTTTACAATTTAGGAATCTGTAACAGTCTGAACTATAAGATTCAGTTTAGACTGTTTAATGAGTCTTTGTAAAGAAGATGTTGGTCATTTTCTCCCTATAGCATCATTGGTGACTGGCCAGTAAGACAAAACCAAACAGCAGTCCAATCACAATGAAGTATTAAATCAGAGCGAAGAGTGAGGCACCAAAGGACTGTTTATTTTGGATTTTGGCAGAAGCAGCTCAGAGCCATAACTCATCGCTTCTGTGGTCTGACCCTGCTCACTTCCTGCCTCACAGGAAACACGCTGCACAGCCCTCGCCCTGCCCTTCCTGTTCCCTATGCCTGTATTCATACAAACGCACATGTGCGCGCGCACACACACACACTTTGTTCTGGTTGATACGCATTTCTTCCTCTCTTCAAGGTAATCCAACTTACATAGGTAACTACCACATGGATATTGCATTACACTGAACTATTTTATTTTACGAGATGTATAGTATCTGCATGATGAATTCTAAACTTAAAAAAACACTGGAGCTGAAAACTTTATAGCTCATAACAGGTACTGGTCTGCCCAAACTACCTTGTCTTTGCTTCTGAACCATAACACAAGGCCGAGCCAGTGAAAACACTGAGACACAGAGCTCGGAAACCATCAGGATTACACAAGTGCCTGCGCTGAGCTGGGCTGTAATTGAGAGGTGAGAATGTTAACAAAACCGTTCTCCTGTAAAGATAGAAAAAAATCTGTATTTAGGGTCCTCTAGAGAAACCAGGGAGGCCCTCCCTCACATTGCTGTAGCCCAGAATCCTCCATTGTCTTTATGCCTCATTTCCCCACAGTCTTTAATCAAACAGGAGTGGAAAGGGCAGGCCATTTTTCACCACAGGCCTCAGCCTACCATTGAAAATGCTAGAGAACGGGGATCTATTTTAATGAATTATGTGGCAATGTGTGCATCTAAGAAAACAGAACTAAAATGTGCGATGGCAACTTTGAGGACTGAATTTAACCTACACTTCTGATCTAATACGTCTTTGCATGTGGATGCAGAAAAAGGTGCAGGTCTAAATGCATGTGCAGTGTTTCACAGATGCAAAAAAAAAAAAAAGCAAAAAAGCTGAGAAACAGGAAATCAGCCCGCTGCAACTGGCAGCTTTTGCGGGCACATTTGAGTCAATGCATGGACTTGCCTTTGGCTCAGCTTGTTTTCAAGGGCAGACTCAGAGAAGACTGATCGATACACAGAGAGGCTCTGAGTCACTGGCAATACACAGCATGTTGGAGTTAAAACTAACAAACTATAAACAGTATTTTCAAAAAGATTTACTGTTGAAAACATTCAGCCTTCAACCAAACTAAGATCAATATAAATCAAATCACAACAAACATTGTGTGCCATTTCAGATATGCAGCCTGTAGCAATAAATGTCGTACTACAATTAAAGTGGGCATCCGAGCATAACACGGGGAGGAGAGACCTATGATGAGGCCGTGCTCCTCCTGCCCTGTTTTCAACAGCTGTCTGCGCTCCTCAACTTCACTGGAACAGCTCAGGCGCTGACTGACAACCGAAACATGCAGCACAGCGATTCAACAATCCAAACACTTTCAGACTTTTTGGACCAAACAGTTCTGGGGAGTCCGTGAGAGGAACAGCCCACTGGGGAACTCTCCTGAGAACTACATAGCTCCGAGAGCTTTTTTTCTGTTGCATTTGCACTACCAATGCATTTGTTCAGGCTATGGTTACAAGCTGTTGTATGCACGACTAATGCTTTACACAGGGTTTTTTTTAAATTGTAGTTGCTGGTACTGCCTTGGTTTGTGTTTGGCCAATTAACATGAACGTATGTCACTTGCTTTCAAGGTTACCTACCCTGAATTAAGAGGTAAAAAAGTTTTCAAAACCACAGTCGATGCACTACGATTGTTCCCAGTTGGACACAATAAAAAGGGGGGTTCTGAGAACTGTAAAAAAGTTCCTCCGGTCTGAAAGCGCCCTTTGTTATCACCTCTGCTCTTCCCTCAAGCTCCTTCCTTTGCCATCCTGTCCATCATTCTTCATTTGTATTCATATTCAGTTGGAAGACACCTAAATTTGTGACTTCTCTTCAGCTTTTCATCTTTGTTTTTTTTTTGTTCCTCTGCCTGCAGCCCATTTGCCCTTTCTTCCACATTTATACAAAGGGGATCTTCTGTCAGTCTCCAGAGGCTGCCAGGAATAAAGATTCAGGTCTCCATCAGCACACGACTGAGGAAAGCTGAGCCACTCAGGAGCAAACCACCATCACTCACGTAAAAAACATACAAACGGCTGACAGTTCTTCAAATTGCACCAGCTTGTTGGAATCTCACAACAACAAAAAAACAACATATAAATGAATACATTTGCATAAAATTCTGCCCACCATAATTTACAGTGACTTGTGTTTATATAGCACGCTGCTGTGGTGCAGACAGATCTAGGGTTTCAAACATCCCAGTGAAAAAGAGAAAAAAATCAAGACAAAGTTTGGGAAAATGTTTCACAAAACATCGTCGTCAGGCCAAGTGTCATTGTAGGACATGGCACATGGCATGGCAGTTTATCATTTGCTCTAACTTTACTTCTAAATGACTGTGAGCCAGCTAGTACAGGCGTGTAGCTTCAGAAACCATTTTACCCATACCTGTTCATTCCTCTTTTATATGTGTTTATAAAAGGGAAATGGTTTTCAGTTACTAACAGTGATGTAACAGGACGTAGTGGATCTGTGGTCTCTGTGGATGACTCCAACAAAATTGCAAAATTTGAAAATCTGAGTGTGAAATACTGTTTTACTGCCACTGTTAATTTCTATCTTATTAATTGCCTAAATCTTAATGCACTCTTTAAAAGGGACGACAAGGTAGACTCTGAAATGCAATGATTGGATTAGTGAATAGCAACTGATTTAAAGGCTGTCTAAGTTGCCTCCATTGAGTGAAATCCTGTAGGCTATGACTTTGGGCATTTTCAGTGGTGTAACATGGAAAGTGGGCATGCTTGTAATCATAGAAATGGATCATAAGACTGTGATATTTCTTGCAACTTCAGCAATATCTGCTGCCTTCCGTTCAACACACAGCTCCACTCACTCACCGGAGCAGCTCCAGTCTCTTTGCCTTCAGTGTTGACAGGCTATTACTCATGATATGTATCCAATTAGACCAAGCCAAAGTAGCACATTTGAAGTTAAATTAAGCCTAAACCTAACCTTTTTTAACTAATGCAAAAAAATTATTTGATCCATGACCTCAAATCCTGAAATGATCCGACCCATGAGTTTTGTGAATCCATTTCACCCTAGCTACTGAACAACGCATCATGCCAATAGTCTATATTCAGCTTGTCTAGTTATGTACATTTTTTCTTTTTCCAAAAGTCGTCCAGTTCATACATCCTACTAACCACGCACATGTTGATCCCACAAAGGAAATGACGAGAAAAAGGAAAGTTGTCCTATTTCCAACAAGTTAAGTCTGCATATAAATATAAACCTGACCATTTCTGAGTCACGGCTTTTTGCACAGCTTCAGTGCAACACCCTTTTGGAACTCCAGCCATGTCTGCTCACTCTTGGTTTAACAGAAATAGTTAACAGTGACCCCGGCCCCACCCTCTCTCTGTTCTCCTACTCAGTATTCCCTGGCTAAAAAGAGCCTCAGTGTGGGAGCGCACCAAACTGAGGCCCCACAGAAAACCACATAATTACAAATCACAATAAAGCCCTCAGTGCTGTGTCCCTGCCAGGGGCTCAGCTGCACCCAGCTCTGCTCCAACTCCAGGCTTTTACTTACAGCGATGCAGCCCCCCTTCCTTCACCACTTTCTTTCAGTCTGCTAACCCATGCCCTCCTACCCTCCCTCACCCCTCTCTCTTTCGCTTGTCCCTGCTGTAAATCTTACCCCTGCGTCCTCTTTGCCCATCTCTTTTTTTGGTTTAAGTTGGCCACAACTCACCTTAGGAAATCTTCTCACTTCAGTACACACATCTAAGCTGCTCAAATGCCTACCTGATTTCAACTTGTCCCCCTGGTATCAGTTTTGATATACGTATCGCAAGCTCATACAATAATACCAAGTAAATAATCTTTGGTATCAATGCACAGTAGCAGCAACACAAGCAGGACACAACTTTACTTTCTGAGTGAGCACTGAACACAAAGACACAAGCGTGCTTTTATTAGCCAAGGATTCGTGCCAGAGCAATAAAAACCTAATACAGACTAATACAAAGCTAAAGCTCCAGCTTTGAGCAAACAGAACTAAGCCAATCATTAAGCCGTATTCAAGTGTAAAGGGGCAAATCTCTCCAGTGAATTAAAAGGTAATTACAGTTCCATTATTCCTACAGGGCATCAGCAGTGGCCTGACACTAGGGTCACCTTAAAAAGAGAGTCACTTGCTTAAAACTGCCATGCTTATTAATGTGATACAAAGGCAACGGCAGAATAACCATTGCTCTGAATGATAAAGTGTAACCGACTTCAACATCAACAAGAAACTGCAGGGACACAAACAGGGAAACTACATAACTAAATATAACTATGCAAAAATGTACTGTAACTAAAGATAGTGTTTGTGGAAATCTTGCATGTATTTGGATTTTGAGTGTGATAGCATCAAACTTTGCCCTCACTATCTGAGTTTCCAGAGCTGCTGTGGAAAAACCAATACAATCTGCAACTTGTGTCCCAGTACCAGCATGAAAAAATAGCCACATTTTAAAAACATACAAAAATTCCCCTTAGACATGTATTGGAAGTAAAATTCCAGTGCCCCTATATTTGTTTTATCAACAGCACTAAAGTGAACTGACTTTGCTTATTTCCACTTCTGGCAGCGAGAGAGCAGCAAGGATCCAGACATCAGAAACTTAAGTGTCTATTTCTGTGAAATCTTTCTACTTTTTTTCTCTTCTATATCCTCCCACTATCCCCTACTATCCAGCCACTCTGTCACTACACCACAGCCCCCAGGTCTTGTCTGAAATGACCAAAGGTAAAAAATGGAAATAAAGTCATAAAAGAGGATAGTTGGGGGTGCGCTACTGAGACTTTTATGATCATGTGCCACACCTAGCTTCAGACCAAATATTCCTTAGTCAGCCATTGTTTATGTTTACAGCTGGGAGAAGTAGAGCACTAGTGGAAGTGTGGCTTCATCAAACACATTTTCTATTGCTCATTTTCTCTCTCTTTCTCCTGTCTTTATCGGGCACTCAGTAAATGGTGAGCACACACTCACCGATATCTCCTGGGCTGCTGTTGTTATTTTTCTTTTGTCAGAGTGTAATTACTGTGATTACGCCGACACAAGCTTCATTTGAACCACAGTGAACTCCCCTGTCTGCAGGAAGGAATTCTTAATAATGCTGATGAGACCATCATATGCTCTACTTATTAGTTTTCCTAACCTCCGGCTCACTAGCATTCGACAACTGCGCCAGCAATGGAGGGCACACAGCCCCTTGAGCCATTGGCACAGTTGTTGCAACTTGAGTTATTTGAGTAGAAAGCACTCAGCTACTGTAATAGCCAGAGATGCCACTTCATAAGAAACTATGTAAAATGATTAAGGTACAGTTTGTCATTTTAAAAGGGATTTACAGCCCTAAGCATATTATTAAAATTTCAAATTTAAATTCTTGTGCTCCCATGAAAATAGTCCAAAGGCCTTGCCGTCATATCAGAACTACAGGAGAACAATATTGTTTTAGGCCTGTTAACACAGTGTTTTTGCTGAGGTCATTTCAGGGAAACTAACCTTGTTTGAAAGGAACCAATAAGCTAATTTCCCCAGGGAATTTCCCACAGTTATGACATCTTTACCTCAGAGTCATCGCTAATGTTAGAGCATTAGTTGGCATGAACTTTGAACAAAGCACAAGAAACAACACAGTAAACCAGGGCAGTGCCTAGCATTATGAAGTGATTTTAGCAATGAAGCCAATAAGGTGCTTTCCCTCTCATCAGTACACACAAATGTAGTATTTATATCTTGCACATACATTTATGTGACCATAAAAAGGCTGTAAGACAAGCCATGGCTTTATGAAACTCACTCCACACACACATGCACGCACGCACACACACACACACACACACACACACACACAGCAGCAGCAAAGTGAAAGCAGCTCCTAGGTTGCTAGCAGGTCTGATTAAAACCTTCCTAGAGGACATAATCCCTGTCAGTGACAGGGCCACTGAAAGGCAGGTGCTGAGTCAGCGTTTTCTCCCCATTCCCTCAAACAAGAAAACTCAGGTGATAAAAGCCAACTGCCCTTCTTCTTAAAGCCTCTCCCCACTATACTCACTTCCACCAAAATACAGCAATAATAGCCAGGAGTTACAAGTGTGTGTTGAGAAATACATCTGACATTATCTCTGTGACATCGAACGTCATACAAGATTTCACATGAAATTCATTTTCAGTTCACAGACTCTTTTATCCTAATATGATTGTGCTGACATCAGCAATAATCCTGAGAACAAAGTTTTCCAGTCTGTGAACAATAAGAGACATTCTTGATTCTGGGAAACTAGGGCTGGGCGATTAATCAAATTTTGGATTTCAAGGATTCGGAAAACATGATAATCCAAATAAAATAATTATAGTGCTACATTCCATTTTGCAATGATGCTCTTGTTTTGTTTTGCGTCATAAGTCCAGTGCGCCCCATTCCTTTAAAGCAGTGCACGTTCGCCCCTCCCTAAAAGCCCACAGTCACTCAGCCAGGCTGTGGCATGTTTAGTTCTGCTCACTGTGATCAAGTGAGCCGTCATTTGCAAAAACCCAATCAAGCCAGTCACTGCTTGAACTCTGATGCACGTCTATCTGTGTCTTCATGGTATTATTGTTATCTATTTTTCTTTTTCATTTGAATTATTTTCAAAGATCAATAAATGCATGATAGATCCAAAGTCAATGAGTATCTTAACATTAACCAAAATAATCACACATTTGTTCAGAGGAAGAATTTCCTTAATGATTTTTTTTAGATAATCATTTGGACCACCTGCTTTTAACAGATGCACCAGTAATTGTTGTAATAATCTATGAGGCTGTGCCCTTCTGTAGCAAATGGTTCCATTGTTGTTGTATTGAATTTATTGTGTATTTTAATATGCGTTTTCATTATAAACCATCATCAAACCCACTAATCAGATTTCTTTCATGGAAATGTTTTTTGACCTGATTTTAAGTTGAATACTAGTTCATGGGTCGTATTTGAGGAAATGTCAGCCTGCCTCCCACATGCCAAATTATACACCACATGAAAGCCCTCCATGGCTGACACATACACATACACACACAAATTACAGTGGCACAGCCCAGCCCAGCCTGTGCTGCCAGGGACTTTTTTGTTTTAAGTTGGAGGGCTTGGTATATAGGGTCTCACACACAGTTCTCCATAGTGCCCTGCTGCTTTAAGAGCTGTTTTTTATGGGGTGGAAAGGAAAACAACACAGCAAAGTACAAACATATTTTATGGCTCTACCACATTCTTTCCAAAAATCATTCTTTGCTTGAGGGGTGTGTTCGGACAAATAACAATGGCGACTGAGTATTACGTGTAAAAGATGAACACTTTTTAATCTCCAGGAACAGCAACCACACACGCCATGCTATTGGCCAATTAAGGAGTGTGTGAAGCATATGTCATTTGCATGTTTTCTCCTTACTGTGAAGTCTGCCACTTGCATTGTGAAATTCACACGCTGACACGTAAGTATTAATAATACTGCTGTCAGTTTCACAGAAAAAACAGAGAGGGGAAAAAAAGAAGGGTGGCTGCTTCCCTGTTTTATAAGTACAGGGCGTTTAATGTAAAAAAAAGAAAAAAAAAACTTTTAATCAGACTTTGCTTGAGGGCTTCAGTGTTGTGCGTTAACACAGACTCTGGCAGACAGTGGTGCCCACAGAATGAGGATCAGAACCAGACAACTGACACAGGATGGGTGTGCTGGTTTCCTCAACCAGCCGAACAAAAGACTCACATCTACTTCTCTTTTACATGCAGCCAGCTGAAAAAGGAAGTGACAGATTGGGAGGGGGTGATGGGCTAAAACAGGAAATGACATCAATCCCATCTGCAATACAGTTAGCAACCATGTTAAAATACGGTAAGAGGAGAGACTGAAAGAGCTTGACATGCCAGCAAAAAAAGTTGTTTTGAGTGATACACCCAGCTCAAATATTCAATCACTTATCAGTCTCCTATTTTAATTTGAAGGAGAACAAAATCTATTAACAGATTTTTATATTTTTAAAAAAAGAGGAATAGGAGGAAATCTAAAGATGAACATGAGCAAAAATATGTGGTTATAGTCTCAATTTCTTCTCCATGTGTGGTGTTCGTATTTGATAACCATAAAACCACTGAGGATCATAACACGTACAATGGAAGGAAGCTCTGATTGCTTTTGGAAGGTGAACACAGTGGGGTTTTTTCCAATACTAAGAAATTTGTCAAGATGAAATCCTACATTCCCTTCAAAACCCAAGTGTAATTTCATGGCATAAATCGATTTCACAGCACTAACTTGAGTCTTTTGGAGGCATTAATATTGCCGAGGTCATTGGGCTTTGAGTGTAACTGTAGTAATAAGAAAAAAACATTCAGAGCTCAAAAGCACTAACAACTTCCTGTTCAGGTGGTCTGAAATGGACATGCATGAGTGACAAGCGACAATTGCTTGGACAGGTGTGACAGGACACTTCTTCTAACCAATTTAATCTTCACGCAAGGCTACAATATGGCTCTAGTGATCCTGTGAGCATATGACTAATATTTTCAAGCTGACAGACTGTTATAAGAATATCTTCACGCCTTTTCACAAACCCTAACCACACGGGCGTAGCAACATTATGGTTTCATGCCATTGCTCTAATGAATGTCTGCCGTTTTCTGTCAATCTTGTTCTAAATATACGGATCATACTGAATGTTCATTATTGCAAGACTGTGCTGGAACAATCCTTTAAATTTCATTTAGGTTTGATGGAGAGAATATGATTGGAGAAGACACATTCGATTGCAGGCCAAAGCCCTGAGCAAGAGTGTGTCTCAGTCAGACATACCAGTGTAGTCTATGGGTTATATTTGTCTAGTTGTCAGATGGTGGAGACCTGGGGACAGGCTATACTACTGCAGCAAACTGACCTTTCAATTAAAGTCGTGACAGTGCAGCTGTTACAACATTATCACCCCGAGCCCCCTGGGGAACAAAAACATACCCTTACCAGTGTGCTATCTAAACTATTCCCTCCATCCATCACCTTCACAAGGGCCCCTGCTGCTCCAGTTATGTTAGGCACCTTGCTTGAAACACTTTCCCAACAGCTTGCAACTCATGATGAACAACCAAACAGAAGCCAGAAGAAACATCTGAAGGCCAATAGTGTGACAGATCAAGTGAAGTCCCAGGTAAAAGCTAAATCTGGTAGAAATTACAGAAGCGAAGGAGAGGAAACTGAAGGCAGAAATTACAAGCAGTGACTCCTTGTGCCTCTGGGAGAGTGACACATCTCTCTTTCCTCTGCTGTCTGCTTTCTGACAGCTTCACCACATCACCATTTCACATCACAGCAGCACTGTCACTCGGTACAAAACGCAGATACAGTCATACCACCTGTTGATGACATTTTGCAAGATTAAATGTCGGATGTAGCTCGCCCTCTCGTCAGCCAGCAACTGCCAGCCTTTTTTTCTCCGCCACCTAAAACACATTTGAACACAGCACCTACACAGAGGCAGAGATGAAGCGGCTGAGAGGATTAAACCACAGCGGCACTGTGAACAAGGGCAGCATGGATATATGTGGCTGAGTGAAGGCGCCCTGCTGATCATACAGACATACTCAATCTTCCACTTGATTAAACACGAACTGTGGCCCACCCTCTGCTTCCATCCTTATTATCTCTATTAGATTTTATACTATGTTTTTGTTGCAAATTAAATTCTATCTTTCTTCCCTTTTCTCCTCCAGAGCGGCCCACTTCTCCTCCATGATTGTCAGGGCACGATGAAACAAAGAGTCACAGCCTCCATTGAAAACCAGAGGTATTTTCTGTCTGTGGGTAACATTATGACATTTGGCTGTTAAGTGTACTTTAGCTGGTTACAACATATATACAGGCACAAAGCTGAGAGTGCAGACTTGGTCCCCCTGGGGAACCCCCCAAGAGCGCCAGACCTTCCAGTGCAGAAAAATGACAGGATAACCCGATGAGGATGGAGGGGAAGTGAAGTGAGCTCATTTCCTATAATGGCAAAAAGAAGGAAATGGATTGTGGGAGGGGAGAGAGGGGATAATGGTTTGCTGTACGTGTGTTTAATGACATGGTCAGACAAAGAAAGCCCCCCCACCCACAGTGCCCACTCCCAATAGGCAGTTGGATATGTAAGGAATATAAAGAGGGGAACTTTGACATGCTCTGGGGGGGGGGTTCAAAATAAACATCATCACAGGGAGCACTGAGTGGACCTTACAGAATAATGTCAATCAAGTTTGCACTGAAAATGGAACATCACGGTCTTTCTGGTCCCAGGGGGAAACATGCAAGACAACAAAATGAGAAGGTCATCCAGAGTACAAAAAAAAACTTTTCTCTCTTCCCTCTCGTGGTATCTAGTGATGCAGTTAAATTTGGTTTTATGTATGTGGGTTCTGCAGCCACCTCAACACAATAAAGAAATATAACTGCCTTTGTGGTGCTCATATCATTGAAAATAACATAAATAACATAATATAAAAAGCTCCTCAGCAGCGTCTGTCCACTAGTGTCCCAGTTACCACAGATCATCACCCTCGCTGACAGTCTGCAGCTTTCAGTATTTTATTATCTAGTAGAAAATAGCTCCTATTGGAAAGTGATGAGAATTGTCCAAAATAACCAGAATTACACAGATTCTGGCAAAACAAATCGACTGATGTTTCAGTACACTGAGCACCACAAAGGAAATGCCATTCACCTAAATTGCACTAGGCTGGCTCTGGAAGTCTCGGTGGAGAGGATCTAAAAAACTCGGCTTGAGCTTGAGTTAAAATCATGGCTGGACAGCCTTATGATTAAGTGGGTGAGGTTTCTTTGTAATTTGGGTGAACTGACCATTTACATAAAGACATTAAGAGAATATTGGTACATTCATTCTGTCTTAGCTTATATCCTTCTCTCTCTGACTGAGACATCTTTGCATTTTGCAACAGTTTGCAGGGCTGTCTGCAGGGCTGTCTGCGGGCCTACATGCTGCAGTATCTACTTCCCCTTCCTACACACACTATAGGAGGTAAAGGGCGTGCACAGTAAATTAGGCTCGTGATGCAGTCTGTGTCAAACATCTTCACACCCTGTGTTGCTCTGCGCCAAGATGAATCGTGAGAGCTGCACTCAAAACAGCTACTACACACACAGACCTCAATAGAAGCACATAAAAAAATGCCACAAACTGCCTTTGCTCACTAAAATATTCAACTCCACTATGACTGAAGTGCTTTTAATGAAACTGCAGGAGTAAATCGGGTATAAAGCTCAGATATGAGCTGTGTGTAGAGACAGAGATTGAGGCAGTGGTGGATTTTTCTAAGCTATCAGTACTTCCAGAGCAGAGAGGATAGTGCAGCCTTGTCCCTGTGGACCCGCACTGAGACACACAGTCTGCAGGAGAGGGCTTTATCTTTGGAGCTCTCCCTGTAATTGCAGGATATTCGGTCCCTTCACACACACACTCACAGATCTGCGATCCAGTGCGTCATACGGCTAATTGGGCAGCACTGTGGCGCAGACTGTTGAGTAAACACGGTCAAGTCACCCTAAAACATAGGGCAGCAGTTCATTTGATAAATGTCATGGAATTGGCACATTTTTAGCAAATAGTGCTCGTGGTAAATATTAGTTACAGTGCAGCTGCTGAGTAGCTGATGTCCATAAGATTTTCTTGTGAGAGTGTTCTCAGCTGCCAGAGCGGACAATGTTGAACTGTATATACTTGAGGAGCAGGTCAGTCTGACTCGCGTTCGCCAGAGAAACCCAGGTCTCTATAATCAGCCAACTGTAATTACACCTGACACCCACTAAAACTCAGACACTGACTTTAATAAGAGGGAGGAACTCAGTGTCTATGCAGTGCTGACCACACAGCTGACCAGCATTAGAACATGTCACCTTGTGTTGTCATCAAACATGACTATCTACAGTAAATAGGTGACTGTACTGGAGACTTAAGTTTGGGTGGAAAAGGTGCCGCTAAAACTTATTTCATTCAGCACAAGATAGACTTATGTGATATGAATTATGTTGGGATGTAATTCTTCAGTGGTTTTGGACAAATACTGCCGCCTCATTTAAAAAGGTTTAACTTCTGCTATGTCTCACTTCATCTGTGTGTCACACCTCTTTAACCTGGAGAGGAAATGGAAAAAATCTGGGCCTGACAAAAGCAGCTTCCAGATTTTTGCACACCAGTCAAACACCTCTAATCACCAACTGGCAAAGAGATAAATAACAGGATTGGATGAGAGAGACTCGAGCTCTCTGCTTCTCTAACCACAATATCGCTGTAGCTATAGCTCAGGTTTCCCAGCTCAGCTCTGCTTTAGACTGATGGCTTTCACAAATGGTAGCAGTGGCTAGGCTAGTCGATACAGGCCCACGCTCTCTGATCAATACCGCGTCGGCAGTGCTGAGCTTTGAGAAAGTGACCTAATCATAGCATTTAAGAGAAATGAAGGTAATGGTTTGTTCTCCTGGAACCCACAGGAGGAAACTGCCTTGAAGATGTATGACAGTGGTTACAACCTAATAAAATTAGGTGAGCCAAAAAATCTCTCCTTGATGTGTTTGACTGTGGGTTTTCACTGTGACATGGAAATAAAAAAATAATAATACAGAGATAAATAAATGCATACATTACGTGAAAAGTGATGTGTGTGTGTGTGTACGAGCTCACTGATGATTACACACTAATTGACATCATTGTAAATAGATTTCCATCTTTTTAAATGTGCCTTGATCTCAAACTATGGTCAAAAAAGAGGTGCTGTGAATTACGTCACTGTCTGAGCCTTTAAAGGAGCATTACTGAGAAGACAGCCTCTAATTACTCTCATACCAGAAGTTCATCTGATGGGTACTGTGGTCAAACCTCTGTCCAGGTGAAGCAACAATAAGTGCAAGGCAATATAAACTCTTCCAGGAAAATAGGAGAATCCATTTCTAATATCAAGTTTTGTTAGAGCTTCACTGCAATGTTGCTACCTGACTGTTAAATGTCAGCAATAGACCAGAGTGTGTAGAACTTAGGATCCTTTACAACCTTCACCTTACAACAGATGAATTGTATTTAGGGCTTTGCATCTGGTAACGTTAACGCTGCTGATACTTCCTCTAGAAAATGTGACTAGAAATATGTGCATTATTTTGATGAAGCTCATGCAACTTGTTAATGGGGAAGTGCTGCAAGTGCATGGGTTTAAAAAGTGCAGTAAGGGACAGAAAAGCAAGATAATGGAAGATCGCTCTGAGACTGACAGCGAGATTGAGAAGCGGCTGTCAATATGCTACTGTTTTGTCTGTGGCCTGTGCCAGTTCTTACTGTTGCAGAAACCTCATGCAGCCGTTTTGAACAACATATAACTTGTGTTTGATGTTTGACATATGGGTATCAATGCCAAGGTACCAGCAGGTGTTTCAAAATGGTAGTTACACCACACTTACACTGGCCAACTCGTTTGATCTTTTTGGGATCTGTACGGCACTTCCTTTATGATTTTTTAGCCAGCGTTAGTATCAGTGTTTCTCAGCTGATAAAACATTGAATATAATATCCATTATATTATTTAAGTATCTGCCATTTTTTGTTATATCATCCATTAACTGCTTCAGTGCTCACTGGTCCAGTTCCCTACTTCCTTGACCAAGGCTTTGCAAAGTATGCTGATTAATGTGCATGAGCATCCTCACGCACACTGCAGAGACATAAAAGAGGAAGAGAAAATGAATAGTTTGTCATGTGTTTTTTTTTTCTTTCATCTGTAGTTCAGAAAAAAATTCAACGTTGGTTCAAAACAGAACAGTAAAATGGACCATGTTCGAGTTACACAAGCTTCTCTTTACATCTCCCCCTGCACATATAGATAATATATTCTTAGCCTGAAAACATTAACAGCACATTTGCCATGCTGTAGCATGAGCGATGTCATGTGGCTGGTGCCTTCATTTTAGGTTAACCATTCAATGCTTTGATCATGAATAAAACCAGCTGCAGGGCACAGTATGTTAGCCTTACATTGTTACATGTGGCAGCTTCACTGCAGTGACCACCAGGGGCTATGTGGTGGAATTCAAGGCAAATCAACACTGAAGCAACAACCCAGTCATAAACGGAGTCTGTAATGTGTATGGCAGAGTATGCTTTCTAAACCATGTCATAAAAGAACAACACATCTACTATCCTCAGTGGAAATGAATGACAGCTCTATCATATCAGTTGTTCTATCAAGACTTGAAACAGACCAGAAGTTGATTCTCTTCTAAGAACATGACGCACATCAACACCAAAAAAGAAAGAAAGAAAATTGTTCTATTTTTTTGTGTCGAGAACACAAAACAATTTTTGCTGTGATATCAAAAAAGGCTTTTTATACTATTATAATATAAATATTTACACTGTTTAAAATTCTAGCATCGGAACAATGTTTATATATTTGTGTCAGAAGTAGTAGTCGCTTTCTACTTGTGACCACAGGCAAGCATGCTTAAATTCACTATGCTGACATATTTACATAACAGCAATACCTGTCAAGCCTCTAAGCAAATGTGTTTATATACCATTAACACCTAGTTGTGTGTGCATGTGTGCACTTAAGTGTATGCTCTTACAATGAATCATGCAGAGACATTTCCTCCTACCAGGCTGAGCATGCTGCCAAAAGAAACTTTTAATTTGTGCTGAGCCGAACAAAAAAAGGTTTCAAAGCCAAAAAAAATAGAGAAAATCAACTGATGTGAGCAGCAAAATTTTTTGTTGTGGACAGGGAGGAGATTAAATGTCAATCAAAGCCCAGAATCAGCAGGGAAGCCTGTGAGTGAGTGCTTCCTGTTAATGAAGGCTTAAGCCTCAATGGTGTGAAGTCCTCTCTGCTACATTAACTAATGGCTTTCTCTGGGGACAAGTAACAAGACAAAATCTAATTCAGCCTTCTTTTGGTGAGGCATAATTAAAGAAAAGTAGTTTCCATGGAAGTCCCTTATTGCAGTTGTTTGTTTACACCAGGTAGATTATAATGTGCCAACATTTTGATTAAGCTTTTAATGGCTAGACTTCCTGAGCTTGTTGAAGGAAGGCAGTGATTCAAAAAAAAAAAAAAAAATCATCCACCATTTCCATTTCTGCCTTTAAGTAGAAACGAGGCTCGCTCTTCAAACTAAACCCCCCACCTCATCTCAGAGTGTCTCACGTGCTGCAGGAGGGGCATGGGATTACAATTTACAAGTTACAAAGCTTTGTTGGACAGAGTGTTCAATGGTGGGGCCATGCAGGAAGCTGTGAGACTTTTTTCAGCTGTTCCAGCAGATAACATGGTAGCAGATGTGAGCGCTGAAAAGCACACCTGGAGGCATGATGTAGCACCTCTGAAAGGATGTCACACCTCCACTACACGCACTGATACTCAATAAATAGATCATGATTTCAGCTACAGCTACAAACAGCAACACAGGGACCATTATTTAATGGATGACATCTTGGAATAATGAAATTAAATTGAAAAGCTGTGTTTAATTTAGGTCAACCAGCAAGACAGTGTGAAAAGAAAATCAAGTGTCCAAATGAATTTTGTTTTATCTCCAAAGTATTATTAGTGCACATTCACCTTTCAGATAAGTGCAGTGTAAATGTCACTTTTCAGGGGAGGGAAATCCAGCACACGACATTCCAGTTTTATATCTTTTGCATGCTGTGACTTGTTTTTCAGGCAGCACAAGTGAAGGGAAAACTCTTAGTGGCATGACGTGACTCCGAACGCACAAATTCATGAACTCTCGGTTCAAAAATCAGACCTCTCCTATAATTCCTCGCAACCCCCACATGCTGCACCGGATGGTAATTACTGATATGAAACCTGCTGTACAGAGCAGAGTGTGTAATTAGCCTTCTAACCAGGGGCACAACTTAACAACCAGCCGTTTCTTCAAAGACCCAGAGAAAGAGAAAAACACAGTATGTGCTCCCTATCAAGTCAAGCAGAATTTTCTGTTTTCTGTCGGGAAAGAGGATGAGAAATCAATTTAGGGATTAAAACTGATACAAAATGCATGGGTTTTATTGAGTACACTAAATACCCACGTTATTTCAGGGTTTAAACAAGAGCATATTTGAGAGTGGTGCAGAGTGGGAAAGTTCCACTTAAACCAACAAATGTGATGTTTTTGTTAAAACGCTTCATACAGAAAACACTTGGATTATGTTGTTTCAAATGTGCCACTCTGGTGTTCATTCATTTTCTCCACATTATATTTGAGTAGACAAATAATTGGACTCTAGAGAACAAACATTGAAAAAAAAAAAGTCTTTCAAGTTGCCTCATCTGCTCACGGGATCAATATCAGTTTGAATCAGAGGTATGTTCAGCAAAGTGTCTTCAATAAAACTCACTGTTAGTCTAGAAAATTGCATTGATTCCCTTAAGGCAATAACTGGAGTAATTTCTGGAGTGTGAGTCAATGAGTGTGAAGCGAAACACACCATTGATGCAGGAATTCACCCTTGTCAACTTTTAATTCACACAAACGATTGGTTAAGCAGCCAATGAGAATGAGCTTTTCCGCATCTCTGAGTTGCATATTAAGTAAGGTTTTAAAGCTCATAGGACCCTTGATCCATAAAAAAGTAGGGAAGTAGGAAATCTAAAACGGATAAGCATGTGGGAAGTAAAACCAACAAGAATAAAGTCAGAATGGCTTCAATGGCAAAAAGCTGTTGCAGCACTTTCAAACCATCAGACAGAAACTTAAAAGAACCAGGGGGAGTTTTAGAAGCCTGGGAAAGTGTCAGTCTCTCTAGCAGTACTTTCAATCAGTTGTGTTTGTGTGTGTGTGTGTGTGTGTCAGAGAGAGGCAGTGCTGGGAACACTCAGGGGTGTCCAAACAGCAGATCCTTCATTATCAACCAGACCCTAACATGTCTGACCCCTTAATTCAGTCCTTATGGAAGGAAACAGCTCCAAACTTAAGCCTGCATATTTTGACTGTCCTGTCAAACAAAATAACATCATGATACTCTGCTCTGTCCTCACATCTTTGCTGGAGAGGGCCATGTGATCCCTAAAGCACCTTTACATGAAAGCAGCTGCTCCTTGCACATGAATGCATTTCACTGCTGCCACGTTTGAACTCTGAGGCCAAACAATGCAAAGAGCTCTGATGCACTTGTAAAAGGACAAATCCACATTTTAAAGAACAGAAATCTTATTGCTAATATCTACATTATTTTTTCCTCTGTTGTGCCCTTGTGTCATGTTTGCACAAACGCACCAGTTTCATGCATGTTGCACAATTCGTCTGCAGCCATTAACGTGACTTTTGCAACCCCCCGGTATCAGTGTTGTGACAGAGGACTCACCCAGCAGCAGCAGTTTCACTTCTCTGGCCGCCTTCTCTCCATCTTCTCTCAGGTTTTTATCAATCATTTTAGACCTCTCGGCCGCGGCTTTGTCTTCCTGACTAACTGTACAACCCATGTTTCCCAGTGCTCGCTTCAGGTCTGCTGTTTAGTGGGGGGAAATATCACCAGAGAAAAAAAAGCAAAGTCCGGAAAAAAGAGCCCCTTATTTTGTAAAAAACAAGGGTTGAAGTTGAGTAAAGGCGACTTCCCTTTTTGACGAGTGGCGACAAACGTGACGGAGTCCGTTCATCCGCGAGAGGGTACGAAAAAACAGAAGAAGAAGAAACGTTAATTTCCGTTAACGTGAACTTGAGTTGTTAATGTAGGAAAATCCCCCCAAAAGCTCAGCTGTTCAGTCAGTTAACCAGCAGCATTTGTGTGTGTGTTTTTAAGAGTGAAGAAGTTGAGCTACTTTTTGGGCAAAGCTCGACTTTTAGCTAATTAGCTAGTTCCCGCAAACAAACCATCGGAGCAGGTTAAATACGCAAAAACGGGCCACGAAGTTCGGCAAAAACAAAAAAAAGTATTCCAGCTGTTGAAAAAGCGAACACACGGATCCCTGCTGCTCGTCAGACAACCGGATACACAACACACACTTTTCAGAGGATGTTAGTCAGCACCACTTTCCGTCCTTTTCTCGCTTTATTCCCCGCCGTCGTTGCGCATTCTTCGCCCCGCGTTGAGATTTATCACGTTTGAAGCCACACCCGGAGACGCCGTCAAGTTCCCGTCTGTCCGACGAACAGCGACACGGCGCCGTCACCTCCCAACTCCACAGCTGCAGGGCCGAGCCTCAGCGCAAGAGAAACGCCCACCCCCCGCTGCACCATGGGAAATGTAGTCCCCTTCAACCTGGCCCTCCAACCCGCAGAGTTCAGGTAGCAACATCTGAGGTTTATGTTTGTTTGTTTAATAGTCTACAGTCAACACTTCTGTCTAATAGTTGGCAGCTTCTCATAGTGTTATTTGATTTCAAACAATAAATTGCAAGAGTAAAATTATTAATATTGTTACTTAGGTACAAGTAAAACTACTACTACTACTACTACTACTACTAAAGAACCTGCTAAACTAGAAGAAACCAGTATCAGAAAGTATTATCTATTAAATATACTTGAAGTATCAAAAATAAGAGTATGCAAAGTAGTAGTAGTAGTAGTAGTAGTAGTAGTAGTGGTAGTATAACCTGGATCAACAATGCCCAAACATTTTCCATTGGAGGGCCTCAGTACTAGGATCCTTTACTGTTCCCTCAATTGACTGATTTCCTGTTCAAAGTGTCTCACGCCCCGTGCTGAGATTATGAAAAATAAGTACTACATATTTAAAAGCATTTTTACTTGGAAAAAAAATTAAGGTGGATCAAATTAAACCTTATGGCAGGCCAACTTTGGCCCACAGGCCCCACCTTGGGCAGCCCTGGGCTAGATATTTAACAGAGTTATCATGATTGATGCAGTAATATGTAAGCACCATTTTAAAGTTGTAGCTGGTTGAGAAATAAAGCAATAACTACTTTATACACTCTTGAGTCGTTTTATCCTTAACAATGCTTCATATTTTATAAAATGTGTTCATCTCAAAATTAAATCTTAAAAATAATAATAACAGCAACATTATCTGTAGCTATAGCTTTCACCTACATGCTATGGAGTAAAATAAATACAATATTTCTTGCTGAAATGTTGTAGAGGACAAGTAAGGACCCCAAATGCTTATGTTGGGTACAAGTACCTCAAAATGGTACTTAAGTACTGTAACTGATTAAATGTACTTTCTACCAAGTCATGTGCATTGTCCACTGAAATACAAATTGTATCTGCAGACTGTATCATTTGATTTATACTCTAAAATAACTTTTAAGTTACAAAAAGTAGCCTGACTTTATTAAGGCTGCTGATTTTCATTCAATGAAAGAATGAATTTCAATCTCGGGAGATTCAAATGAGCCTTTAAGGGCAGCTGAAAAAACAAAATTGTGGCATTAGTGCTCCCTGTATTTAAATAATGGTATTCTATATTGGTTTATGCAAATAGTCAAGGGGAGGACTGTTATTTAAAGTGCTTGTTAGAATAACAGCCATGTTTGACCATAAAGATTACACACTATGACAGAATGAAGTCATAACTGAGAATAAAAACGAACCAAATACAAACTTGATAATTAAAACTTTTAATAGATCCTCGACAAGAATCCTATGATTGTTACATTGCATGATGGTTATGCCACAGCTAATGCCTACCACAGCTCTATAGTGCCACCTTGTGACTAACATACAAACTACATTCAATTTCCCAGTTTTGGATGATGAAGCATATCTATCTATCTATCTATCTATCTATCTATCTATCTATCTATCTATCTATCCAACCACAGTGTTCTTTTTATTGCTAAAATATTTGCTTAAGTTCAGGTTATATATTGTTTACAGCTTAAACATAGTGGTCTATTTAAAGCTGTTATTATTCTGCTCATTCACTCACACATAAACTCCACAATAGACTGACAGATACACTGCAGATTCAAGATCACAGACTTTGAGCATTTCAACGGAATTACTGATTTCCATAAAAAACAAGGAGTCTTAAAAGTCAGCCCATATATAATCTCCCGTTTCCTTTAATAAGAGGGAGGATAATGGGACAATGTCCTATCAGACAGATGATGAAAGATCAAAGTTTTGTTACCTCATTATCTTTATTGCAACATTGTTTACAGTACAATAACTGCCAGCAACATATTAAAATATATAGAGATACCAGAAAATCGACATGAATTGAAGGACAAAAAGGTTTAAAAGCACTTTGAAAATGATTACATTTATATTTTTAATTGGACTAAAACTTTAATTGCTATTTACATTGTACAAACTAGATATGCATATAGAATATAAAGGGTATACATTTATATACATTATTTATAAATGCTGGCCGATGTCAATATTTAATATGTTACTATTCAATCATACACATTTCAATAAATCACACAAGGAGGGAGACTAACGACACTGAGATCTAAATAGAGGTCCTTGGAGATCATCTTCTATCAGCCACTAACACAGTGTATCCCCTTGCTGCGTTGTCTCATTTTTTGTGTGTTGTGAGGTTTTGAAGTGTTTTGTACATGTGCACCATTGAAAAACTGTTTATGACATGTGATTTCCCAAATGGCTTTATCATACATCCAGCCAAAAAAAACGAAGGTCAAACTAGGAACAGGAAGTTGGGGATAAATATAGCCCAACACCAAACACTGAGTTATGCCCCAGTGGCTGATTCAGATGATTTCCTCTGCATACAGACACATAAAGACAACCAAATATTTAGATGTAATGGAAAAAAAACAGGATTAAAAGAGGTTTGTTGTGTTGACAGGACAATACTAACTTACCCATACAGCACTCACTGTAGTCTGGTGTGTCAGTCAAAAATAATGAAACGTAGGTAAGTACACCAGCTCACTAACAAGTTAGTAGGTTACTGCCTGCCAAAGAAGCAGCGAGGAAGTCAGAAATAACCCAAACTATAGCACTGATGATATACCACTGACTATAAAAGACACATATAAGAAAAAAAAAATGAGCAGGCTTTGCATTTGCATTTCATCACTGAATCAGATTTAACTGATAACACCCGAATAAACACTGAACATGAAGGTTAAAACAACAGTTAATCTATCAATGGCAGGAGACAAATGTCTGAATTTGACTTCTGATTAGAGTATAGGTCCAGATTTAACAACACAAATGCATATAGTTTCTATAGTTGAAGCCATGTGGAGCCATGTTTTCTTTTTTTAAACAACACGGACACTTAAAAACCTCCAACAGTACATCCAACTAGTTTGTTGTTTTATCTACAGAATGGACCAGAGGAGGAAACGAATGCTCACAGGAAAGCTAACTTTAACATTATTTCAAGTAATGTTGGAGAAGACATCCATATTATACCATCAATACATTGCTAACTTTCTCATAATCTACATTAGATTGATTCATTGATCAATGATTTAGTTATGCGAAGGGGCGAGCCCTTAAATCACAAACTGTCAAATATGTGAACTTGTCACAAATCATTCGCTTGTGTTTCAACTTATTAATGGCTACAAGAAGTTGTGCTTATCAAAGGAAAGTGCTATTGCTAACCACCGACTTTTGAAGATTGTTAAAGAGACGGCCTGTCATTTCCGTTAGAGATCAAGCTTATGCTCAAACACAGAAATATTTACAGACACTGAACTGTTCATGAAGTGACCCTGTTGTTGTTTTTTAATACAGGTTTTGGTTATCTCTGATTACTTCCAGTAAATGTTCAGAAACAACACATTAAATCTTCCAGGTCCCTGTTTCATGATGACTGAGCGTTCTTTCTTCATTTATCATTTTGATCTGTACAATCCAACTGATGAGGTCTTCAGTACCACTTATCACTGTCATTCACACAGTAATACTGAAAAGAAAACTGCACGATATAGGCATTCTCTTATGTATAGACATGGGCAGCCAAGAACCATTTAATAACGCTCTTTACCCTGCTTTTCTGATATTGATAGCCTCAGTAAGTGTTGAGGATCATGCCACCAGTCCATACTGCATCTTCTGAGGTTTTCATCAAGTAGTGGTTAATAATAAAAATATACATCTAGATCATATTGTGTAGGAATGTTATGACAAAAGTGCTTGCAACACTATACCACACACTGTCTGTGGTATTGCTCCGTCAGAGGTGAGAATGTTAACACCTCCAAACCCTTAAAATACACAGCAGCAGCAGCAGCAGCACAAGTTAGTTAGTGGAGTAGGAGGCTCAAGGCTGCACGACTTAAAGGAACAGTTCGACATTTTCCAGTCTCTACGCTAAGCTATGCTAACCAGCTGCAGGCTGCTGAGGCTTCACTGTACAGATATGAGAGTGGTATCAATATCACATCTAAGTCTGGAAGAAAGTGGCTGACTGAAAATGTTGAACTAATCCTTTAACTTATCTTTCTGTGCAATAGCTTGTACTATCACTTTCCTCTGCAGTTGCACAGAATGGCAAAGATGTAACTGTTCAAATAACTTAGAACAATAATAATAATAATGATAATAATAGACATACAAATTATAAAATAATGGTCTATCATTCAATACATTTCTGTCATTCAGCTGTTAAAAGGGAAGTGCCTCAGATTGTGTGTTAGAATCTGAGCAGCACTTTGCAGATCATCTTAGGAGAAGACAGGGATAGCAAGGGGCGACAGATGCTCACAACCAACACAGGGACAGGCGTATAAAGACAGCAGCTTTCTATACTGTTGCTTTTCTTTTTACATCCATCTCACAAGGCACAGCCTCCCAAATGTCAACATCAATCTTTATGCACCTGACCCATTTTTTTAAATTCACTATCAGCTTTCCATTAAAGTCTACTGGCCTGGATGTGCAGTCACTGTTTGGCAGGATGTACAGTACAACGTAACGTCATTAGAGTGAGAGCTTTTCACAGAGAAACAGAGACTTATCCTCAACTCTAGACTCCTCCCTCTGTGGCCAATATTCTCAAATGGAAAAGATAGGGCATCTTCAACATCAAACATTATTCAAAGTAAAAACAGAAACATTACAACACAGGTCTAATTCAACAATATAAAACCTGAAAAAAATAAAAAGAAGAAGGTGGTGCCTAGTGACCACTGCTGGCTTTGCTGGTGCCCGATGTCCAATCAATGATGATGAAGCTGAGACTCATTATCATAAACAGGAAGCCTATTCCAGCAAAACAGGCAGCCTAGAAGAGAGATGAAGTGATTGAGTTAGGGAGGGTGAGTTCGACTATATGGTCTTTTGTTGCTCCTGTCCCAACTTGATTGAAACTGTCGCTGCCATCAAATTCAGAATCAGCAGATATTTAGAAAAATCAATGAAGTCAATGAGGTCGAACATTAAATATATTATCTTATACTGTTTTCAATTGAGTATCTGTCAAAGAGGATTAGACAATCACATTCTGTTTTACTTATGTTTTACACTAACTTTTTTTGGATGTCAGTGTTGTCGGAACACAAATCATTGAATGCATGAATGGCTTTCACCAGACAAACTTTTCAGTGTAAATTCCCAACTATTACACATTTTGAAATTGATACAGGAATCAATCTTTGGGAATTCAAAAAAATCGGATAATTATTATTTTTATTCTTTTAAACAAGGGTCCCTGAAGAGGAAGCTATTCTGTGACCTCCCGTTCTCACCTTGCTGCAGTGACATTGATGTGTGCTCACATCTGTAAGTGATGCTGGTGTGATCAGAGGTGAAACTGAACCTTCATACCAGAGGGGGCAGCAAAACACTGCTTTTTAGTCAGGTGTTAAACTTCTCTTTAAATAGTTTTTTCTCAGAATTAGGACCAAGAGGAAGACATTTTACAGTTCACTAAGTGGCTCTCTGTTGGCCTCAGTATTCCTAAAACATATTGTTTCTTTGGTATTTCTGTACTACAGTCTCTTGTTTCTTATCATGATTGTTTTTACACATTATGACAAATGTGCCAATGTAGTTTTTTTTTAAATTTTAGATATCATTAAACTACTCAAAATCACTGTCACTAAAAACAATATTTAGGAACAGTTGGACTAATTCACTACTTTACTTAACGTGCACAAATTTATTTTTTCCCTGTGTATTTTTAATCATTTTCAAGCCACAGAGCATCTACTATAATGATGCAATGTTTTAGACAGCTACGTAACCTCACCCAACCTAACCAAAAATAAATGCAACTAAACTGAAATGAGATGCTCACCAGGATTTTGGGGACTGAGCGCAGCGGCTCCTCTTCTTTGGGTACAATACGGATGTAGAAGACAGCGGGGAAGATGAAGATGAGACAAGGGGCAGATGTGGCACCTGGAAAGCAGACAAAAAACACCTAATTATTCATGAAGCATGATTTTCACTCCTTTCAGTTCTCATTAAGTGCTGCAGCCAGTCTGACAGCACTGTAGTCAAGATATGGAAAATAGTAGAAAGGGGAGAAAAATAATTAGGTTTATATTTATTTTGTTCCACCACCAGAAATGAATACTGATCATATGAGTTGTTTGAGTTCAATGTTTGAAGTGTGAATGAGCCTGCTGGACTCATCTCCCCGCAAAAATAATTAGAGATACTGAAAAAGATCTATTTCCAAATTTTTAATTGCTGCTCTCGAAATCATTTCTTCTTCTCTTCCATTCAAGTTTAAGAGTCTTTAACTTTCAGTGTTCTTTAACTTCAAATGCAGTAATGACAAGTAATGACTTTACTTGCAAGTACAGAACAGTACAAACATCCAGTAAGAGGTAGACAATGAGAACTGTTGCTTTGATGAGAGAATGTATACATGAAATATGTAGGTGTGCATAATCCACTTATATCTAGACTTTAAAGAGATCATGAAAGCTACTGAGGATTTGTCAGGGTACCTCCATATGTAATGGAGTCTATCAAAATACTGGTGCTTTATGCATTAACTGTCCTTATCCCAGGGTTGGTTACCTATGATCCCAAAGATGCCCAGGATGTTGGGGGCAAAGATGACCAGCAGGTTTATGAAAGTGAGCAGGACGAAGGCGATGGCGATGTGACGGGGCCAGTAGAAGGTTTTGTTGGGAAACATCATCTGCTGGATCGCTCTTCGCACCTGATCAGAACAGAAAAAAAAACTCCACTCCACATGACTGTATGAATGAAATAAGTGAGCCAGTGTGTAAACCTAAGGTGCTTTAATTGTACTTACAGGAAAGAGCACGATGGGCACAGTGAGTGTGACAGCAGTGAGCACAGCTACACGCACACACAAAATCAATGTGTCATACGGGTCAATGCGGCTGTAGGTGTGAAGCAGCTCTGCTTCCACTTCACCTGAAAGAGAGGAAAATAGAGACGGTTCAAGGATGATGAGGGAAGAACAGCCGGTCAAACATTTATATTGGTAATATTATTTAATAGGCTTATAATTTCAGTAAAATATTGATATTTACTGTTATAGATCATAACACATTAATCATGATGCCTTTTCAGTGCAGTGGACAATAAGACCACTAGAGGGAGAAGATGCATCATTGTGCTTTTCATCCTACAGGTTTACTGTTCTGCTATGACCGTAATTCAAAGTTCATAATGTGCCGATATGAGGACAAATATATATGATTACAATTAACTAATTAGAAGCATGAACAAAGAAATAAAGAAGCAAAAGTAGGCCGTGTAGCAAAAATTATAGATAGATAAACAGAGAGAGATAGATAAACAGAGAGAGAGAGAGAGAGAGAGAGAGAGAGAGAGAGAGAGAGAGAGAGAGAGAGATGGCAGGAGGACCAGGCCTCACCATAGAAAGTTAGGTATCCAAAAAGGGCAGCCAGGAAGTACATGCTGTACATGACTGCAATGGAGATGTTGGCCACATGCTGCATCTTTTTCTTGGTGGGACTGAAATCAGAACATATTGCCACGTGATGTCACACACGCACAAACATAAAACACACACACATAACATCAGGGCACCTACTGTTTACTGTGCCCATACATAAAGCAAGTCGCCCCCCAGTTACTATAAAACACCATCTTCAGCTGCAGAGGGACTTTTGCTGGAGGAATATGCCTCAAAGATTTAATAACACATCACAATTAATCTCAGGAAAACAAGCAACAGTGGTTCAAAGCAGGATGATCCGTTTAAACTAACAACATGCTACATCATACAAGCAGTGCCAACGCATTTCAAAATAAAGTGAAAGCAGTGCATGTGACTAGGTTATGATCAGCCAAGCACAAATCAGACATAGTAGCTTTCCTCGTTGTTATGCAACTGATTTCTTGTCCAAAAAGTTAGCAGGAGTTTTCGTCATGAGAACATACTTGCGCAGCTCTGTGTAGATGGGCAGGACCTCGGGGTGGCACACAAAGGCGAACGCCAGGATGGGGATGGTGTAGGCCGTCTGAAAATGAACCCCAACAGGTCACCATAGATACAGCAGCGCCATCCCAGACGTCTTACCACCAACCTCGCGCTTTAATGCCCATTACTCCCTCGGACACATCACAGAGGGCTAATTGTTTCCCTGTGATTAACTTGGGCCTGGAAGCAGACCAGCTTTAGCCTTTTTAAGAATGCCTTACTTATAAGCTGCTAAGCAGCAGGGATTGGTCTTACTAGACTGGGTTAGAAAAGTCTCATACATCTTTAAGGGACGCTAATAAAGACTTGATAGGATTCTGTAAAAACCAGGAACAGCTCTTCAGTATTTGCTCTGGAGAGTAAAAACCTTTCAATAAAACTAAGTAATGTGATGTTTTAACCAAACTAAGTGAAGCACCCTAGCTGTGATGAAGAGTCTTGCAGGAGTCCTCTCCTACTGTGGAGGTATGCATTGTGTGTAAAAAATAAGGGCACTAAGAGAAATGTCAGGTCTTTCCCATTTCACTCTTTACCCATCTCTTTGGCCCACAAAGGGCAAACTTGATGATCTCACTGAATGCCAAAGCAATTTTTATTCTTCTGCTGACTGGAGCAGACGGCTCGGGGGTCACCGTCCATCTTTGAGCCTTGCATTAATCAGAGACTTTTGTCTACTATTAACAGCCTGATAAAAAGGCCTGATCTCCTCTTGAGTGCTTCAAACCGAGTGTGATTTCCATGCTTGGGTTGTGAGCTGTCACTGGCAACATGCTGAAGATGACTATGACATAAGTGGGTGTCTGTAAGTGGCCATGACAGTGGAGGTGGATTCGCAGTTTCAGACTGAGTGACATGCGGAAACCTACTTGTGAGTTGAGGTTGGCCATTTTGGGAATGCAGGCAGGATCTTCCACCCCGCCAGGTTCGGCGGCGCTGACATTAAGCCCAGTGGCGGTGCCGTTGAATGCAAAGTCCACAAACGGACAGGGGATATTGAACTTCTTGTAGATGACCTGTACAGTGCAGAGGAGAGACCAAACAAAGGCTGTGGGACATGGTTAGCATACAGACAGGCCGAAAATATGGCACAGAGAGAGCCAGAGTCAGAGAGAGAGAGAGAGAGCAGTGCGTGGATTACAGCTCACAGAGCCAAAACTAGGTCAGAGAAAGACAGAGAACCAACACAGCCTGGAACGGCAGTGTGCAAACACTGGTCCATGGCAATGAGTGGAGACAGTAGAGAATACTAAAGAGGTGGTGGGAAGGTGGAAAAAAGAACAGATTGATCCCAGCGCTTCTGAATATGTTGCCTTGATGTTTCTGCCAACAGATAAGAAACAAGCAAGACAACAACTAGTTTACGTGTAATTATACCAAAAATCTGAAGACGTACCGAGATGAGGAAGAACACCATGCAGCTGAGGGAGAAGCCGCTGGTGTATCCCAGGTATCCTGAAAGACAAACATTCATCAGCATCTCTCTCATCCGGGATTACAAACTCAAGCTTAATCTGAAATACTCTAAATGCTAATATATGTATAATATCTCCCTGCTCTGCTTAACTCTACTAATCACTAGTGAGGTGAAGCAGGATTTTCCCGCTGAGCTGCATTTTCTGCTGTATGTTCTTCCAGCCTTGTGGTGGACAGGGCTGATTTAATGCGCTGAGAGTCGGAGCTCATTACTCCACTGAACCGACTGGCTCTGTTGTCCTTCGTGTCTCGGCAGGAGACGGACTTCTTATGAGAGGTCAGCCAATACGCCTTCTTTTCTCACTTCCAAACTGGCTTCCCCGGCTTTTTTCCCCCCTCTTTCCATCTGTTTTGTTTCATGTGCTGCAGGACACCTGACCAACCTTGTGAAACATGTCGGATTTGAGTGCGTCACAAGAACAGCAAAGAGTTTTTATTGTTTTAAAATGAGTGAGTTAGTCAGTCTAGTATAACAGTGTGCTGACAATTATAAGACATGGCAACAAAATGAATGCAGGCAGAAACCATCATTGGTCATCAAGACACATTTCTCGTCAACATATACTGCTACTACTACTACTAATAATAGTAATAAATTAACTGGAAGAAAAATTCCGCACCTGCAATTAGTGCTTGGATAAAGAACATGGCACAATGTACGTCAATGGAGAGAATAACATTTATTTTAAAAAATCAATTGGGAGTGTATGAGGATATCTGGAAACCATTCAGTGATTTCATAAAAAGTGATGTCATAAAACAACTACTACAGGAGGGAAACTCAGAAAAAGACACTTAAGATACACAAGGGTGAACCCTAAATTGTGATGGTACATAATTATTGTCATTTGTTTATTAGTATGTGGTGTACTTTTTCTGTCTATTATTATTACTGTGTTTTATTTTATGTTTTAATTAATCTGTAAGTGGTACCAACGAATTACTGAATTATGTATAACTTGTGTATTTTTTTACTCTTATTTATTTTGTTGAATTTTTTTTTTTTTTTTTACACTGGCATGTGCATTATACGTAGTGAAACTCCCAACAAAAGGGAGAGATTGAGAGAGAAGGAAATTGTTCAGGTGGGGTTGGAGGGAGGGGGGTATCTCTTAAAGTAGAGAAAATGTTTGAAACTGTGTTTTACTACTGTAATGCTGCTGCTTTGATATTGAAAAATCTAATAAAGACATTGTGGGAAATAATAATGATAAAGTTAGCAAACTCTATGCTGTCAGTCATCAGCAATAGACGAGGCCAAACCCTATTCTCAAATCAACAACACCCCCCTCAAGATAAATAAATACAATATGGCATCAATGTAAATTTAGAAGGTGACCAAGGTTTGAAGGGTAGTTTTGTATTATTATTCAAGCAAAAGGACCAAGGTTTAAGTCTTGATGGATGACAAACATCCCATTGGCTGAAGTGTCCTTGAACAAGTCACTTTGTGAAAACCTATGAACTCCAGGGGTATTTTTCTACTTCAAGCTCTACCTCTAGAATGTATGTTGCAAAAGTAAAGGATTTCCCCACTGAGATCAGCAAAGTCCTATAGTTTCACACCTGAGGATTTTCACAATAAGTATTTTCATGCCATGGTGGGCGATGTTCAGCTCAGTCTTGCTTTAAACTAATCATGCAAAATGTAACACAACACAGGATTTAGAGTGCACACTGAAACACAAATGAGGCCGGTTTCCTACTGTAAGGAAGATGTGATATTACATACTCACCCAGCTGTTTCATGAGAGCCAGTGGTAATATTACTGCAACAGACACAATGATCACGAGGTAGTTCCCGTTCAGGTACCATTCACTGCAGAGGGGCAGAAAGACACACATAATTAAATGTATCGATTTGGACTTGCTGGGTTCAAACGCTCCTCTCAATCTCAATTCTGTTAAACATTTTGCACTGTGTCAGATATTGATTTATGAGACACGGGAGTAAAAAAAAGTGTGTGCTAGAAAATGAGGTGCCCACAAATAAGGCTTACATGGTGGAAAAAGCAGAGGTAGTGATTGAGGATTATTTTATATCTCCACGACTCTGCCAAGCCGTTTTATTCACAGCTGAACAGAAACAAACACAAACTCAACTGGTTTCCTTGTAATCAAATATCTGGAATGGAAAAAATAAGCCTCTTTGCTCCCTGGACCACTGAACACTGTGAATTGTAATTGTGGCTTGGACACAGAGGTCAAGTCCTCACGATTGTTTGTGCGAAGTGTTTTCAGGAGAACTTTGTTTTTCACACATATCTTTACATTTGGCAGCAAAAACTATTAAAATAAACCTACTAAGAGTCTTAGCGTGCACCACTGTTGTCACCTGACTGTGTAGAGAAGGCTTCAGCATTTAGATATCATCTTTGAGATAATTAAATGTGAGTAAAATGAATAAGACATTTTAGAGACTTTTTTAATGGCCAGTTGAAAATTTCTTAGCAGGCGGGGGTGACGATGGGGGAAACCGGAACTTTATAATATCCTGACTAAAGCCCTGCTGAGAACTTAATTAAACTTAGTATCACAAAACTTTTCAAGGATATGACTGACTGAATAACTTTAGGCTGGCAGACTGACTCGACCATTCAAATGGTACTACTGAAGCATAATTAACTGCACTATCAATGTATAGACATTATGTGTTGCAATACAGTAACTTTCCTGGCAATAGTCAGATGAGAATGACTTTTTTAGGTTAAACAAATGAAACACCTGCCAAATAACGGTACTTAACCACATTGATGTACAAATGATATAAAAATCCAATATTGGAATAAATCAGTTCTCCCCATTGATTTGCCACACCACCCACATTGGCCTAATACAACCATCCATCCATTAGCTGTACCCACTCATCCTTCCCTATCCCAATCATAGGGACATGCTCACATTCACACCTCAGGGCATTTTAGAGTCATCAATTAACCCAGCATGCATGTGTGTAGACTGTGGGAGGAAACCCCACACAGACACAGGAACATCATGCCAAGTAAACTTTATGCAAAGGCAACAGTTACACTGGCAAACTAACAAACACCATGATGACTGAATGGAGGACATGACCATGATGTTTGGCAGAACATGTGAAAAACAGACTCCGCTGTCACTAATCTCCCACATGTTACTGTCTCATGCACGGCCATGTCTAGGAAACGAGCCTCTATGAGCTATTTTTAGATCGGCACAGTAGGGGTGATTAATTTCTTGTCTTCTATCAGGTGGGAGAAACTGAAGAGATGGAACATCTGTTGGCCACACACACACACATACACACAAACACACACACACACACATCTCAAAAAAGAAGAGGCTCATCCATCCTGTTGTCATCCTGCCCTCCGGCCATCTGGACTATGCACACAACTATCTCACCAACGCTGACACAAACATACAATGTTTACAGTGTTTCATAAGAACACACACATGCACAATCACCAATAATCACACACAGTGACAGAAACCTGATAAGGAAATATACATAAAACACTGTCCACACTGAAATATCAGGAGCTCTCTGATAAGTTCAGTGGTTGAACAAACATGCAGACGCGGCTTCAGGTGTTCACTGATTGCACATGTGAGCTGACCGGGGTCAACACACATCCAGACACACAGACACACACCAGTGCATTTACACATGTAGAGAGTGGACAAAGCAGCAGGCAAAATGCAATCAACAGCCATGCGACAACAACAGTCTTTGTGAAGATCAGTCTCAGTGGATTGGATTTTCAGTCTGATGTTATGTTTCTATGGATGCAAACATTGTTGTGTTTTCTGCTTGTGTGGGTTTTATTATTTGATTTTCACTTGGATTTTTGTGTTGATTATTCTTTTAAATCTAATTTTTGATTCAAAATTTAAACAGAAAAAAAAATCAAAATAAACAGATAAATTCCTGGAGGTGAATGAAATGCCTTCTATTATAAGACAGAATTTGTTATAGAGCTACTGTGATCTATTGCATGGGGCTGTGAGGTGTCCCTGTTATTTTGTCCACCCCTCCTTTGCACAGTTTCGCAACATAAACACACGCCCACTGACAAGACGAAATGCCACTGGAACAATCTAGTCTGTCATTTCAAATAAACAATGATTGTTGACCATGGCCAACAGCAGCAAGCTCTGCTATACAGAGAAAACAGAGCAGACACCAGAACACAATGTGCACATGTTGTCACACTATATCACTTCTATATATAGAGGCACATCAATCTCAATGAGCATTTATGGTTGGGGTTCAATCTCCTGTCTATAGCTTGAAACCAGCAGAGTATATGCACGTGTGTCTTTAGTTGGAATATTAGTGAGAATGTGTCATTTACATTTTAAAATCTAGGGACAATTTCTTCTCCTCACCCACTTCTCTAAAACCCGAAAAGTAGGCGAGGAGATGCTCTAACTGGGTTAAGGTTTAAGGGGTAGGGGGGCAGCATCGCACTCAAAATCTCCGAGGAAGAGAGTGTTGTTTGTCTCCGAGGCCACCTGCGCCGGACAGCGATATTCCATGGTTTACGTTTTCAGCCGTGGAGTCTCGCTGTGTTTTGATGTGAGTGTTCCTCTGTGGCCGTGCTGCTCTCCTCCTCCAGGGTCACTATCACAGCTGTTCTCACGCCAGCTGTTCATTACAATCCAGAGCGGGACCAGACCCGGCCAACTGGCACAGCCCAGACAGAACGTCGTCTGCAGGGCCGAAAATCAGTGTCTGCAAATGTCAAACTGCACCAGATGTATTTATAGTATTTCAAGTGTGAGGAATGACTTTTATTTTAAAATGATATATTTTTATTTTAGCATTACAAGTCGACAGCCATAAAACCTTAAGTTGTAATTCTTAAGATTTTCATTGAATCAAACCCTGTTTTCAATACTATTCATCACATGTACTTCTTCAGCGATAGCCTTTACATTTTATTACCTCTCTGTAAAGAAGTTTTTACTGGTGGAGTCTGACATTCTTACCACGGAGGATTTGCAGGAAGTAACGGAAAAAGAAGGAACAGCCACAGTGACCTTTTAGATTTAGGAGTCGCAGGCGACGACTCTGGAGCAGAGTAACCTGCTCCTTTAACTCCTCCTGCTCTTCCTGTGCGTGCTGCATGCAGCATGAAAGCAATTCACAGTTGCTCATGGCATGATGGGAAAAGGCCAATTATTATCTGCCTTCTTTATTAAAATACCATGTGTGTTTGGCTGCACTGTAAATGGAAACAGCAGCAGCTTCCCAAAGAGTGTTTGCCATACACTTGCTATTACAACAAGTAACCACAGGTGTCGCTAATCAGCTAGAATTAAAAGCTTAATTAATCATTAACTTTATTATTTAATAATTAATATTAATTAATGATTAATATTTAATCAACTTTAAATATGAATATAAATGGATGAAAAATTGATTTTAATATCTTCAGATCAGACACCTTCCCATACAACTTATCAGTATTTGTTTCTTGCATCTGAAGTCACTCCTGTTGCTGCATAAAACGAATGAACGAACGTGCGTCGACGACTCACCCTGCAGGTTTATCCACCTTCAGAAAGGCCTGGATGACCAGAGGAAACTCATACTTGACTATGTACAGATAACTGGACATGGCTGTGGAAAGAAGATATCAACATAATGAGTTAGTATTAAACCACACAGAGGCTTATGTACAATACAACAATCAAAGCAGCCTCACACATGAGCACGCACATGTTAATCCCAAGCAACAAATCACACAATGTTACGAATATTATCCCAGCAACATCACAAGAAATACATGTCTAATGTGTGTAAGTGTGAGGACAGATGTCAGTGTGACTCACCCCCAATGTTCTGCAGCGTGATGGCGATACCTGCCGCCATCTTCCCCGGGGTCCCAAAGGCCCTGTAGCCGAGCTGCTCGTACGCACGGATACCTGAACCACGAGTGCAGGATAAAACCTCAATGTGATAACTTCATACTGACAAGGTCTAGGACTTCTAATCTAATTAAGCATCTGCACTTGTTATGTAGCAGTTCATGGAGTATTGTGAGTTCGCACGCTGAGATCTTATCATCTGAAGTTTGCCAATTTGCAGATGACACCAGCATGTCTTGCAGAGTGCAGGGCAAAGGGACAGACGCTAACACACAGTGCCTTCTGTTCTATTTATCCAAGTCTACTCATTTAAGTACTTGTGTTTAACACTGAGTATACAGTTTTTCATTTTATGCTGTCAGGCTACATACACACCTACAATACCAGATGACTTTAGCAGCAGATGGATGGAGTATGAGGAGAGGACTGCCACCACTGTTAGAAGTACCCTGCAACAGACAGACAGGTAGAGTATTACTTCTTTTACCAGCAAAAACACCACTATACCATGTGTTTTCATTTTCACGCCAACTGAAAATATAAGTTATATATGTTACAATATTGCCCCGTACATTACCCTGCAGGCTGTTTATTCAGCTGCAGCAAAGACATACATTTTCTGGATGCCAGTACATAGACAGATACATAGTGTCTTAAGAACCCTGTGTCCCTGTGGCTTTTCTTTACGCCAGATTGTTACTCAAGCCGAGCACAGGAGGCTGCCCCGTCAGCCCCTCTGCCCTCTGAGATACTAAGTAATCTCTCTCTCTCACACACACACACATACACACCAGATGTACAGTTTCACATGAGACATTTCCAATGCAATGCTGAGATTGACAGAATGCGGAAAATCCTTTTGTAAACATTAATCTTCTTCTCTTTGTTCCTCCATGGTGGAATAACCAACTTCAGTCACAACACAACAGTCATTCCTTCCATTTTCAGCAATGGAGACGTCTCCGCTAGTTGCCATCTTTCTCTCTCCACTGACTCATTCTCACAGTTTTTACATGTTATTTCCTGTCATACATTCTGCTGCAGTGAAAAGTTTCTGTCTTTTCTATTTGATCGTTCGATTTCGCTATCAGGCTGAAATAATTATAATAGACTCCACAATCATTTTCTACTGCTGCTCTCATTAAAATTATTCTAGATGAGTAAGATATAGTCAGATGCAACCAACCCGGCCTGAGCTGAGAGCTCATAACTTGGCCTCAAATCTGCTTGTGTCTTTCTGATTCATGCTCCAGAAAATGTAAAAAAATAAAATCACAAAAACATGAATACAAGTACGTTTTCCATGATATTGTCAAAAATATAAAACCCCCATAGAGATTTGACAAGTATGACAAAATATTTGACTTGAGCATTAATATGACCTTCATCATAATGCTTTTATTTATTCATAAGGAGGTGAGGAATTAACATTAAAAACATTAACAGTTCATGTGATGCTTTGAGACTAAGGCTGGGTGTTAAATGTCACTACTTGACTGGACCGAAATGATCTTTTTACAGTTTTTCTGATTTGAAAAGCTGCTGCATCCATTAATGGTGTTTTATTAGGATTTAATATTTCCTTTTAAGGGAGAAGTTTACAATGCACCATTAGACCTTTGTTAAATCCTCAGCATGAGTTTTGTGAATGAGTCCCTGATCTACTGACTTTCCCTGAACTGTCCACCTATTCCAACTATTTCCTATTTTCTTCCTCCTCTGTTGTTACTGTTGGCGACATTAACTTTCTCTCACACAAACTCTCTCTCCATCCCTCTTTCCTTTTGGAAAAGCCAGACAGCACGTCTTTCATCTCGACTTCAACTCTTGGCCCGCTAACAGGTTTTTTTGCTTCTTTTTTTTGTTTGGCTGTTTTTTCAGACTGTGTGGAAGAAGAATGCCGGGTTGAGTTGCGGTGGAGGATTTGGTCAGTCAAGTGGCAGTGGGAGGACAGATCTGCTGACAGTCAGACAGACTGACACACTTGGGTCACTGTAGCTCTGCTCGCAGCTTTCCACCCCGCTGCATTCCTACCCGGGCCGGGGCCGCTGACCCGCTGCAGCTTCTGCACCCGCCAACAAAAATCTGTGTGATATAAAACATGGGGCCACGAGGGAAACAGAAACAAAGGACATTCCCAAGCAGCTATTAAATATAATAAATCGTCTTGTACAGAGTTTTCAGAGTAGGAGGTGGAGCTGCCCTGGGGGCCTCCAACGTGTTTCAGAGGAGGCTCAGTGAATAGAAGTGAACAAATATTACATTAGCTATCAAACAGAGACAACATAGAGAAGCCTAAATGTGTGGAATTTGGTTAAAGAGATACAGTTGTTTTTGGTTATTTTAGTGGCTTTCCCACTTTCTTGGTGTCAAAAACTAATAAACGCCTCAGGACAGATCGTTTTTTAATGTGTTTGGTTTAGTCTGAAGTTATGTCAAAGAGCAGTATATGGCTGTATTGACTCAATTGTCGCATGTCTGTGGGATCAAATAACATAACTAGAAAAGCACTCAGAGAGCGCAGACCTCCGCCGAGCAGTACAGTTCCCCCCAGCTTATTGTGACTTACACCCCAAAATATTAGTCCTACCTTTGAATTATCTATTTCAATGGATTCCTGGACCATAAAAACATACCCTTAGCAATTGGAATCACATTGATATCATTTTTAGTTTAATAGTTATACCCAAAAATCGAAATTTCCATAATGGCTGTTTTCCGGATCACCTCCAAAATTTAATCATTTGTTCCTTGTCCCAGAAAGGACATTTCCTGAAAATTTCTATTTTTTGAGTTATGTTGCAAACAAACAAACAAACCAACGCCGGCAAAAACATAACCTCCTTAAGCAAGGAGGCTGTAGTTTCAGACTCTGAAAACCTCTGATCCTGTATACTCATTAGGTTTAAGAGCATGAGTCAAACTTGTCCTCACTGGACCTATGTCCTGACTCCAGTCTGAAAGTACTGCAACCAACGATGCAGAATGAGCTCAGTGCCATATAAACAAGCCTATTGTTCAGCTAATCCCTAACAATAAGCCATGGCATCACTTTTGATTTCCTTTCTCTAGAAAATACATTCAAAGTTATAATTTGGTTATTAATCAACAGGCAAATGATCGTGTGCAAGCTGACGTCTGTGGAGTCAACCCACAGCAGTGTGCCTGTTCATGTGGATGAATAAATGGCTTCATAATCCTTCATGCTCCAATGTGCAGAAGATTCAGTGGAGAGAATGAGAACAACCTATATAACAAAAATATTCAGCAACAGGCCTCTATTTTTTTAGCTGTTGGCTTTTATTTTGCCTTTGTTTACCCCCTCATGTTTGAGCAAACATGGTCGCCTCATTTTTAGGTCTCCTGTCCCCTTCAGGAGCAGGAACCTAGTTCAGAATGACACAGTGCACTGCAAGGAAAAAAGATTAAATGGTTTTCGAGGTGCTCACCAGCCTGGAGTCCAGTGTGAACCATAGAAAAAGAGTCACTGACCCTGCCAGTATTTCTGCCTGTATGTCTCAGTAACTACTCTAAGACACGACCTTTCATCTGTGACAGGAAGGATAAGTACATCCTGTCTGTCACATTCAGTCACGTACTATTAATTTGCATGCAATTGCACGTATTCATATAAAATGTGGACTAATCAGCTATCAGAGTTCATTTCAGTTCCTGTCTAGCCAAGTGTCAAATACGCCGCCGTTCGGTGACACTGGGTTCAGCCAGTCCAGACAGCTTGAAAAAAATAAAAAAAAAACACAGTCACACAACTCAGCTCAAAATAAGAAGCTTTTTCTAACACGAGGGAAAATCCTGCAGACATGACCGCCTTGGAAACGAGCTCAAATAATGTCCTTAAATAATTACAGGGTGGTGGTAGTTGTCAAACACTTAAACTTCACATTTCTCCCAATATAAATATGTTATTACTTTTCTTTGTCAAACGATGAAATGAACAAACTGCCTGTTAGTTTCTCACCACGGAGACAAATCCACTAAAAACAAGCCAAGAGATTAGTTAAACATTACTGCCTGAATTTTGTAAGAAATGTAAGACTAGAGAGCTTAAAGCAGTTTTATCTGTCACAGAAAAAAATACTTTGCTGAGCCAGCCTCCAGCACCGTCGGGAAGAGGTGTCAAAACAGCACGAGGAAGACGGGGAGGTGAAGGTGTTGATGTCGTCAGTGCTGTTTGGTGAGACCGCCATCTGGAAACACCAGCCTGGCTATTTTTGAGATACATGCAACGACACAGATCAATAACAGGACATATAGGGAGGATAAGTCTGAGGCAGATTGGTCAACAAAAGCGAGGATGATGGAGGCGTCACAGCATGTGACACGCATTCGATGAACCTGGAAGCTAACTGCACTTTTTGTTACAAATAATGAATAAATAAACATATGCTTAACGGCATAGAAACAAAATTAAGTGCTGGAGTTTTTTTTAAACCAATATTTTCACTTTTACTGCAAATGAATATCGGCTCCAAATAACGGTTATCGGCCTAGTTGACTACTAATAATCGGTATCGGTATCGGCCCTGAAAAAAACGTATCAGTCGATCTCTTGTTAGTACAGTAGTTTATTTTAATTCCACATCCTCCTGATACCATAAATGCCCACTAGAACACCAACTGGGTTTGAATCCAACCTGACAACATTTATATAAATGCAGGATGAAATACCTCCTCACTTCAGCTGGAGAAAGTTTTCAATGATGAAACAGGCTCTAATGAAAAGTTACATGAATTTTGCTTGACTACTGCTGCTTTTAACTGCCATTATTGAATTCTTGCATAAGTCAAATCACTGCAGCTCAAAGGTTAGAAGACCACCAAAAGCATCAGCGTGAAAATATTAATTATGTAATTGGAAGTTTCAGTCGACTGTGGCGTCATTATCCAGACAAACAATGCTGCTGTGGAGGCTTTTAAATGTTAAGCCGCTCACGTGTACAGTACATGCACCCACGTTATTACTTTATTTTCTGCAACTATGATTGCAGTTGCACCCATTTTTAGCACAAGCAAATGATTTCAAGCATGCTATTAATGTGAGCCTTTATTTATCAAACAGGAGCTGCTGCCTGCCTAATACAAGACAATTACAATGCAATTAGGTGCTGTTTGTGTGTGACGCAGGCCTCCGCTGGAAGAAAATGAGTCAGGCAACATCTGCGAGCGGTAATTCATTCTTCTAATATTTCCAATCTGCAGTCATCATGAAATATCAAATGCATGAGAATAACTCACAGGAACAGGATGACCCCCGTGTTGGCCATTGCGTACGCCAGCCCGAGGATCCCGCTTCCCATGATTGCATTGCCCAGGTTGAAGACGGACATCCCGAACGAGGTTTTCCCCTCGAACTATGATCAAAGCGAAACAGAAGAGATGAATGAACATACATACTGCAGATATACAGTGTATGACATCATCAAGAAAGGCCAACTTACGTCTGTGAAGCGTGTGGTCTTCTTGTCATCCACGCCTGATAAGAACTCCTGGCTCTCTGGGAGGTTGGCCTCTGCATTCTCAGTTCTGTGGGGACTAAATGGAAAAAAAACATTGCTGTCAACTTCAAGTAACATCACAATAAACAAAACACTCATCACAAACAATTTCTTTGGTAACACTTTATTTGACGCCTATCTCTATAACACATTATAAATGTATTTAAAAATCAGTTAGCAAGGGACCAGCAATCATGAAGTATTATAATACTTGACCTTATAAGCCATTATAAAATGCTCTATAATGTGTTATGCTCATTGTTATAAAGAATTATAATGATTTATAATGTTTATAATGATAGTTATACACGTTTATAAGCATATCATAAATATATGTATAATCCATTATCTATGTGGGAATTGTCAGTGAGTTGCCAACAGTTATAATGTATTATAATATCTGACCTTATAAGTGATGATAAAATGCTTTATAGTGTGTTATGATTATTGCTATAAAGCATTATGATCATTTATGAGTGTTTATAACTATAGTTATACAGTGCTATAATGTCATTATAATGCATTATAAATACATTTATAATGTGTTATAGAGATAGGTGTCAAATAAAGTGTTACCATTTCTTTTATATAGAACAGGCTCTGGTTTACAATAAGTTGCTATTCAGCACAGTGCATATATAATAACATGCAGTACATACCTAGCATTCTGGGTACTATTGGGTACAGTTTCCCTACAAGCAGTGTGTGGAGAGAGGCCATCCATCACCCAACGAGTGCACAAAGTGGAAAAACAACACCCTCAGTCATAATATAATAAGACAAATAACACAGTGAAGGGACCATCTATAAATTATCATCTGTATCCCGGAGAGAGACATTTTAATTAAACCATTTATTACACAGAAGAAGGACACAAAAAACACTGCTAGATAACCCGCGACATGATAATCAGGCATTTATCTCATTCCATTATCCGGCACAAATGATAGTACAGTGAGTGAGGAGGTGGGAGTTGAATGTCTTGCTCAAAGGCACGTCACCGGGCAGTTAATGGACACACAGTGTTTGCTGCTACAGTGGACTGGACACAGTGGATATGAGACAATCACACTAGTGACAAGGCTGAATTGCCAGCCCAGGCAGCAGGGTGACATAATCATTCTCACCACAATGTACACACAGTTAGTTATTTTCTATCTTCTTCTATCTTCTATCATCGTCCATTTAAATAATATAGTAATAACCCCTTGAACAGTCTAGTCCTTGTCGTGCTGATGGAGGCAACTTCATGACTGGTACAGAAACAGGCACATGATGTCTATTTCACTTGAGAAGACATGAAAGATCTTCAGTAAGCAGCACATTAAGAAGTAAAAGCTCCCAGTGAATCAAATCACCTGACTTGAATAGTGGCAGACGAAATGAAAAAGATTCTCAACTCATTTCTGGAAATTAATTTTCCTAATAGATCGGGTTGGTTACATATGATTATACTCACTTTTCACCGTCCCCTGCAGGTGATGTTTTGACCGACGCTGAGATCTCCTCCCCGGCCTCGTGGCCTTTCCCATTAGGAATAGCGTTCACCTCGGCGGGGGCGGCGTCCACAGCGTCAGCCGGTTTATCCTCGCTCATATCTGCTCCGATGTCTCGGTGTGTGCGCAAAGATCAGTCTGTAGAAATGTGTGAATGTTTGAGACGGCGTCAACGTTTGTGCTCTGCTCCGAGAGTGGACCTTTTATATTCCTCCTGGGATCTGAGGATGAGAAGATACAGGTCATTAGCATAATATTTTTCAATGAATCTTCTTTGCTTATAAAGTGACTGGGAAGCCTGTTGTCCTTTTTTAATGCATTTCATGGACAGCGCAGGTAAAAGATATGTATAAAAACGATGACACTCATTTTATGATTCATGTAATGATGACTGTATCTTTAAGAACAGAACTCATTCATTGATGCAAATTTTTACATCATCATTATCATTATCGGCTTTAGTAGCACTGCAACAATATGTAACTGTCGCCTGAAACTGGAGGCAACATCTGCTTTTTCTTGAATAATAATCAGAAGTCCAACTTGACCAGAAACGGACAGATAAGTGCAATGGCATGAGCAAAGCTTTCATTCCTAGATTCCAACAATATGAGCCACGTGGGTTGATAAAGGAGGCCACCCTGAGGGCATTCCAGCCAGTCTGTATCTTCCTTAAGGCCCAACAGAGATGTGACTGAAATCGCTTTGTGGATGCTGACAGAGAGGATGACAACGGAAATGTCAAGACAGAGCGACAACATAAATTCCTTGCACAACCACCGTATTAAAGTAATTAAGTGCCTAAATTACTTTGCTGTGGCTTATTTCTCCGGAGAGTTGAAAACTTGGGATTAAACTTCTGTGTCAGTCTTTTGTGAGACCCTGATACTATTCATTTGATTGGATCAACTCAAAGTGACTCTTGCACTGAAAAACATTTTCATTTGCAACGTAAAGCAAAAAAAAAAAACAAGCTTCTACTATGTTCGTCAAAATATAGAGTCGACAATGAGTGTATGTTTTGGCAAATCCCATGAATAATTGACACATCAGCTGACAGGTCTACGCTCAGAGGGAGCTTTCAGTTAACTGTGACACACTGGGCTTCGCGTCAGGCCTCTCATTTCCCGAGTATCCTGTTGTGGAGTCCGAGCCGGGCAGCTGGCTTGTGGGGCCCAAGAGAGGCCCCTGTGACATGTAACTCCTGGATGCTGTTGAGCAAAGCCCCCCTATCTGGCTGGCCCTGAATGATCTCCTCCGCTCTGGTGCATAAACAGCACTGGAGGCTATAATGGAGAGCCGTGTTGGGGGCCATAGAGGAGGAGGGCACACAAACGACTGAACCCCCAGCACTGAGATAAATAGAGAAGAACCAGCTAGGACCAGCTACGAACCAGTTCTAGCCGTCTTTGTGGCCCCATTTTTCTGCTTGTCACTTTTCTCTCGGTTTCCTCTTTTATTGAGGAGGGTTCAAACACAGCAACAATGCTCAGGGTTTTCTCTGCTACCATTCCTGGCAACCACTCAGCTGTCTCTTTTCCTTCAGGCTTCTTCCGCTTCACAGCCCGCCCTTTAAAATGTAGCTTTTTGTAATATTATTTTAACACATCAGACGCAGTGTGAGGTGAATAAACCCTCGCTCTGAACCTGTCTTACCAACCACGCCGCTGCGAGCTTCGCTGCACGGCCAGGCCTCTCGGTGTCTCTGGCTAAAGCCAAGCAACGTGGTTGGGGCAGCAAAGCACAGTGCACAATGGCACATGTTGTGCGGTTTCCTGGGAACGGCTTGGAGAACAGTGGTACTATTGTGCCAGGCATCATTATACTGCCGAGGCCCCCCTTTGGCTGTAGTTCGCCAGGCCACTCGAGAGGCTGAAAAGGTATTTCACTGGGCTCTAATTGAAAAGACGCCACCTTGAATTCAGCAAATGCCAGTATCCTGTATTCATGCACAGTTGTAGCGGAGTTGCTGACGGTAGCGATGGCGGAGGCAGGGCCCCTTCTCGCGGGACAAATCACCGCACAGAACCGCACTGCCACTCTGATAGTCTACAAATCACGAGGAGGCTGGAGGGAGCCATTCAAGGACAATACACGATGGGCTGTCCGGCTTACAAGGGTTGTTCCTTCAATGGCCCCAAGCAGCGGAGCTTGAAACAGCAGACCTGACTGGACAGAGTTGTGGCTCCTACAATCACTATGTTCAAAAACAAAAGGAAACGCATAACATCCTTGGAAATAGTTGAGTGAAAGCATTCAGTCAGAAAGTCTTATTTTTAGAAGGCTTGTTCTGCAGTCCTCCAAGTTGGAAGCAAATGAAGGTGAAATGGGGGTAGCAGAGTCGCTGTGGGGAAATGCTCCTTTAAAAGTAGGACAAGGTTTTGGCAGCAGAAATACTCCTCCCTAAATAATGATATTTGTACTGCAATAATAAAGAGAGATACAAATGCTGTGGACAAAGATCAGGATCGTGCAGGGCAAATCCTGTATGGAAATATTTAACAAAGACCTATTAGAACTCACATTCACTGACATGGATTTGTGTAATAATATTGGAAAAATTATTTGCATATATCCACTTTAATGAAATGTATTTACATTAAGTCGAACTACACAATTGGCCAAAATCTTAATACTACTATCTGATGTATTAGGATCAATTCATTAAGGCACCAACACTAATTCTAACAAAGAAAATGAAGGAAAATGAGAACGAGCACAAAAACAATTGAGTTCAGCTCCACAGGCCAAAACACCAGCTTCCATGGCACCATTGTGGCATGAAACAGAGGAAGACTTGTGTGAAACGCTGTAGACACTATGTCATCCAAAAACACATGTGCAACTGTCTGCATGAGCACCCTGTTTTTAAAACATTGTTACAGGAGCAGCATTTTCGAAAGCATCCGTGTGACTGAGCCGCAAGAATGTTCCAGATTTCCACATGAATCACTGGGGTTTATTTATTATGTTTTTTTTTCTAATTGCACCATGTAACATTGTGTTTGCACGGTCGTTAGTATCCTGGTTTTGAGCCCTGTGTTGGTTTTGATCTTAATCCAGATTTGATGTTTACATGGTAAATGAGAAACCTGGTTGTTCATACCACTGTCGGCAGTATCCAGGTTTGGGATTGTGCGCCTGCTGTTGTGTTGAGTATTCAGAGACCTGGAGAAGGTGTTAAAATGCCACAGTATCCTGGTTTCAATGAGAGTTCTCCAGGTAGCATAGCCACTTTTCTGAAAACCATGATAAGGGCTTATCTGGGTTTCTGAAAGCAGGATATCATGTTTACATGTGCAACACATAAGTGAGCTGACAGGATGATAATCAATGTTCCTCTGTAGTCTGGTTGTCTCAGTAGTACCATCTGTTACAGATACAATAACTCCAACCAACCACATTTCTCCGAAGAAGAGTTTTACAAAGCTTTAGAACGAACAATAACACAAAAGTTATATTGAGAGAAAAGAAAATTAGAATAAACAACAGCAGGAAGAGATGAAAAAAAAGATTATTAGAAATCCAATGCTTCCCCCATAAGATGCCCAAACTTCCGAAATCCTATGCAAGAGTTAATGCGACATTGTGATGCTCTTGGTGGGAGTAAATGAGTCTTTTCACAGCAACAGCAGAGGCTGTTTATTCAAGCCCTCGTCCAAGACATCACCTCAGTTTGCCAACACACAGCGAGTGCGTGCGCCGCAGTTTGCCGGCTCTGACGTAAGCAACTCCGCTGAGAGACGTCATCCCACAAGGAGGCGAATGGAGCCAGGCAGTCCCACTTAATTGTTATTCCTTAACGGATACCTGGACCAAACCGCACCGTGCATGCTGATTCATCCTCGCCTATTGCTATGCATGTGTGCATTTGTGTTTGTAGTTCATTCGGTGAATAATTAAGCGTGTGTGTATGTGTGTGTGTGTGTGTGTCTGCAGTGAGTAATCTCAAAGTGTAATACTGCTTGATGACACTCTCACAGACCTTTGGCCATATAAGCTTTCTTAATCAAGTCTCTACTGTAATTTTTCTTAATCTGATGCAGTGCATGTGGACAATTATGGACTGTTTCACTTTTTTTTCCCTCACATCCAGATCTGTGGATTCAGTAAAAGAAGATCTAGAAGGTTTTAAATGCCATCAAGAAGCCGGAGTAATTTAACTCAACAGCGTCATCACGTCAATGCAAATCAATTGACAGCAAACCATAGACTGTATAAAATATGGACGTAGTGTCCGTGACGTCACCCATAGGTTTCTGAAGAGCAAAAATGAAGCAAATCGTAGTGCGTAGCCATCTTGGTAGCCTACCTCCGGTTACTCCAAATATGGACAAAGAGGTGGAGCAAGGGCGGAGCTGGGGCGGGTCGAATGAACGCTATTGGCTTTATTCGAAATAATCAAACTAGCTACGGCTAACCAACTAGGTTAAATGCTAAATATCGTTGCTAGCCGGCTAACCCCACGACGATCTCTCTCCCAAACTCAGTGACTAGAATTAGCCGGGGTGACGCCCTTTAGACCGTCAGTGGCTAGTTGTCAATCAAAGTGGCGCCACTTAGATTGACAGCTATGAACTGTGTATAATGATGTATTTTGTATATTTTAAACGAACGCCTTATAAAAAAATTCGCCCCCCCAGAGCTGTCATGGAGGAGAAAAACAGCTTATGAGACTAGAGCCATGTTTTGAACCAGGCTGTAAATATGTTTTTTTTCTGTCGTAAAATCGGACATTTTAACATGGGGCTCAAATGTAATTGACTCCCTTCTGCAGCCTGCTCTGGCGGTTATTCGAGGAACTGCAGCTTTTTTGCACTTCCGCATTGGCTTCATTTTTCAGCGGGCGGAGGTTGCCGCTTGCAGCAAACTTATCTCGCCACATCAATTCTGAAAAAGGAAAAGTAAAACTCACTTACTAAAGGATTTTTTAATGGTACCACAGCTGACTGGTTTTTAATAGTTGCTGTGCTGGGAAGTTGCCGGACAGCATCTAAAACAAATTCCTCATCCTCCCTTTATGAACAGGAAGAGATTTATCAGAGATCATTTTATTGTGAAACAGCGAGTTGAGACTCGGGCCCTCTGACAGTCAGGATGATAGACTAGATCAGATTAGGGTCCATCTCGCACAAGCAGGAAATCAGGATCAAGCAGCTCAGGTCGCTCCATACACTCTTTGCCCCGTGGATAAAAATAGCTGCAGAGGAGTGAATAACCTCATTGTAACCCCACGTCATGTCACACACAAAGCTGTGTTTAAGTGCCGCTGCATGTGCCGCTGAACACAGCAGCTGCCTGAAATAAGCAGTAAACACTCAGCGAACGCATCCGACAACCATCTGTCTGTATTTTGGTTCTTCACACGAGGGTGAACATGCACATAAATACACAGGATGATACGAAACGCAGAGACGTACGCAGGGTAATTAGTGGAAACTGTCATGCTGTTGTTGAATGAATGAAACATCCTGAAGAGCCACAGACAGAAAATAAAGCTATCATCATTCCACCAAAACGTGGAAGAGAGACCAGAGCAGAGCTGCACTTGCTGAAGGAGAGAAGCGTCGGCAATATGTGAGACCTTCTGTGTTTCTGTTGACATTGTTGCTCTGTTGACACAAGATAAAGGAGATGCTGCTGTATTTCAATTAAACACAGTTTTTGACCTACAAGTAAGAGCTTGCATCAGTAAACTAAATTCTTCCACAACATAATACAGACTTCATCTAGCACATAACAACGCATTGAGAAACAGTAATGGATGGAGCCCAGGATGAGTTTCTGAGGATGTAATGAAGAGCCAGGATATGACATGTTTGGCACTAAGACTAAGTCCATTGAATCAGTCTTCCAATTATAGAATTGCACAGAGGGAGGAATGATTTCAGACGTCCTGAAGTTCCTGAAGTAAAAGCTGCATTTGAATGGCTGGCAATGGTGTTGATAATCTCAGGAGTGTTTCACGTCTCCATGCAGGTCATATTCTCTAGTTTCCAAATGGAGAGTTCATTCTCCTATCACACCTTCAGCACAGCACTATTTTTTTATTCACATTTCGGTAAATAAAACTGCAGCAGCTTGACAATGGAGCAGTTAAACGTTTCACAGTAAGGAACCCTGCAATTTGATGTTGTCACTTTATCTTCGCTAAGCCACTTTAGGTTCCACTTGTACTTTGTTGTTACTCATATACTAAGGTGTATATACCTTTTTTTTATATATAGTTTTTTATACTTTATACTTCTACCTGATTGTATGCTTGTGCTGCTGCAACACCTGAATGTCCCCTATGGGGGATCAATAAAGAATGATCTTATCTTAATCATCTGATTTTGTGCAGTTCTTGATGGAGCAGTGCACAGAATGTACACGAGGGCCACTGCAACCAGTTCCTGTAGTTTTGGTAAAATGCCATTGTAGACACCAACATCGACAGCAGCCATCGTCTGTGCACACACTAGCTCTGTTACCCGTCATCCGGACCTACATCATGGAAGAGCTCCACGAGTCTGTGTCACAGCACTAAATTCAATCAGTCCAAGGAAGTCTGAGGTGAACTCTCATTGTTGGATATAGATTTTATTAATTAAAGAATCGCCTGCTTGGTTTCCTCCACAAAGGTGCATTCTGACTCAACTGATAACATTTCTGATATTTGTTGCACATGCATACCTTCATACCAGTTGCATGCAGCCCTGTACATACATACACACTGGGAGTAAAAAAAAAACTAAGGAGGATTCTACTGTGACTGTGAGTCTCATTAGACACTAGTTGCCTTATGGGCCTTTATCCTCCATTTCACTTTCCTTATAGTGTTTTCTTGCCATCTCTCTCTCTCTCTCTCTGTCTCTCTGTGCTGCAGGCCCTCAGTACCACTGTGATTAGCCAGCAGGGAGAATAAGAGATTAACTTCTGACTAGGAGATTTGGATGTCAGCTTCTGAGATGCTCCTCATCTCCAGGGTTCCTCTAAGCTGCTGTGAGACACCCACATCAGAGGCTGTAAAATGATGCGGGATGCAGTCTGTGCTTGGCAGCGCATTTAAATATCCACTACTGAGTGGAAGGTATTATCTGACAGCGAGTCAAGTGTTTCAGATAGAGTCTCTAATCGGGATTATTCTGTATGTTCAAAGCAGGAGAAAGAAAGATTGCAACAATTCGCCCTCCAATCTCCTTTGATGATTCAGTAACCTACATTTCTTCACAGACGATGGATGCTGACGTGTGCAAGTGCTGGATGGAGCGGTGGACTGCACTGCACGTTGTCAATGAAACTGTTGTCTGGCTTAACACACACACACGTCATCACATATCTTCTCATGAAACTATATGAGACTATTACAGATGTGTTTTTTTGTGAAATTGATTTGACAACTGTATGTATTAAAGAAAAATTGGTTTGTGGTTTTACCTAAATTTATGGCATGGTTTCCTGTTTTGTATTTCTCTACTGTCATTGCAGTCAATGCTGTTCTGTCCTCCTACCCTTGAGGGAGCTCTCATTAGCTGCTATTTATAGGGCTCTATCCCTATACATCTATAGAATAGACGAGGTCAAGGCCAGAGTCTTTGTCAAATAAAGCTCCTGCGATCATGTTCACTTACATCTTTTCCTGATGAACTACTGCTGAGTATTGCTTCACCTGCACCCACACTTAAATGTTCTAGTTGTAACATTATAGTTTGTGAATTTCATCACATGATCTTGCTCATCTTGAAATCTCTTGAAAACTTTTGCTACATCAGACATCCCTCTTTCTTCCCTCATTTCCTGTCTGTCTCTATACAATCAACTGTCCAATAAGACAAAAATGTTCAAAAAAAACATCATCTTAGAAGAAGTTGATGAAACTCAAAGCTCTTATGACTCTAATTTATCCGCTCGCCAATCTTTCCCTCTTCCCACTGGGCATCGCATATCTACTTGCAACACACAGGCGATTAGAGTAGTCAAAGAGAGACAGAGAGAGATTTATTTACATAGATTTAAATACAGTTTTACACAAACGAGCTTTAGACAACAAAACTGGATCCAAACCTTCATGCTTTGTTGTGATTTGGAACTAACTCAAACTGCAAAGACCATATTTGTTTTCTATAATACCTCCTCTTTCATAAAATGTTTTTTTCAAATTCAAATTTGTGTATTTCCTCAAAGAGGTCAAAAGTCTATTGTTATGTCTCCTGGCCTGACCGGCGTGCCGTCGCTCGAGGATGACGGCTGTGTGCTCTCTAATGTGGGGCTGGACACAGGAAAGAGTGAGGCATGAGGCAGTGTGGATTGTCTTCAGTTTCTTGTGACATGCCTGACCGGCCTGGTGACTCACTGAAAGTGGGATTTATTTATAGAATCACACAACACTTTCTGTCACTCTGGCTCAACTCTAGCACCAGACGCCCCACAGACAGGAAGGGACAGTAGAGCAGCAGCATAACCACACATAGGAGGCCAGAGACCAGGCTGGAAGACAAGGCAGGCAGGACGGGTGATGGCACAAACAGCTATGGGGAGGAGCTTGAGGATTGAATTAAAATCCTATTGATGCAAGAGGGGAGTGGGAAAATGTAGGACTAGTGATCAATATGTTATTAAGGGTCAGATTTATGTGCATTAAAGTGCAGGGTGCTGAGTCTTGCTCAAAGTTGTGCTTGGAATGTAATTAGCTTCTGGTTCGCTAAATGTGTCCAAATTATTAGGTGCTAATTACACAGTAAGAGACTGAGGCTGTTTGAATAGAAGATTGTTAAAAGGAAATAAAAAAGAGGTAGAGTAACAGAGTAAAACTAACTAAATGGAAAATGTCTTATCAAGAATCACAGAAGTGCTTTAGCAAAGTTAATGTTCCCTAATTTTTCTGTGGAGTAAAATAGTAACATATGGTGTTTGTTTATTAATCCTGCTCCTTTTCTTTATGACTCTATGATGATCTGATTATGTATGGATGTATTCATTTGTGTATGTAGTATCTAATTCAGCGCAGTTCTCTGTGCAATCTCCTGGAGATATTTCCATTCAAAATTGGTCCTTGCAATTTGTGTGAAGGTTATTTAATTGAGCAAAATCATCCTCTTGTTATTTGCACAACCCTCCATTAAAAGGCATCTTGTTTTAAATGCCAGTCAAACTGCAACTCTGGGTTAACACAGACACTTCTCCAGGTGCAGAATGCTCCAAAAACTCAACACTAAAAGACCAGTAAATTTAAGTCACTTGTTGACTTAACTCAGGTATTGTGGTGGGATTTTAGAGAAAAGCCAAAAGAAGAAACGTGTGTTGAAAATAGAAACAGAAAATCAGTCAAAATTGAGAAATAAAAAATCATTCAAGGTATCCCCAGTGTGGATATAAACACTGTTTACAGCAAACATGCTGAATGTCGCGTTGCTGCCGAGTTGATGAGCTGCTTGAAATATCTGTCAGGTCATTGAGATTCTGTGCAGCCTCACATCTGTTTGAATAGCATACTTTGCATGTGGAACAAATTAGTCACTTGATTTGAATGTGATCTCAGCCCTGTAGCTGCCTGGCTCACGAGCCGCCTTCATCACCTCTGTGAAGAACACACTGACACTGAGCTTGGCTGTTTCATCGGCACAACTGCAAATCAACAAGCACAGTTTATAACATATTCTATACAGTACACTGGCTGCTTTACAGGGTGTTGTCTAAGAAACGCAATATTACACCACTTTACACTATTGCACTGCTCATTCAAATGAATCAAGAGGATTATCCCACAATTTGACTTTGTGTAGATGTTGTTTACAGAAGGTAATCATGGAGGTACAGAGAGAAATCAGAGATAAGATATTCATATATGTAATAATACACCTTTAACTTAATTATTATATCCAGTATTCATTAAGTATGTATTCAGTATGTCCGCCTAAAAACAGGATGAATTTGCTTCTTTACTGACATAACTATGCTGCATTATCTACCTCATATTCTCATTTGCTGCTGTTTTATTATTTGTTGTTGTCACTTTATCTTCACTAAGACACTTTAGGTTCCACTTGTACTTTTTTTTTTATATAGTTTTATAGTTTTTATTTTGTATACTTTATACTTCTACCTGATTGTATGCTTGTGTTGCTGCAACACCCGAATTTCCCCTATGGGGGATCAATAAAGAATTATCTTATCTTATCTCTTATCTTAATTTACAGAAAAGTGCTGACATAGAAAAGAATTAGTGTCTTGGTGTCACAGTTCTGCAGTCAGGTTTCAGTTTAGCCTTTGTTTTTGTTCAGCCTTTGTTTCTTTGTCACGTTCCTGCCGGCCAGAGCTCTGTCATATTTCCCAATTAGTCTCTGTTTTGTCATAGTCTTGTTCATGTCTTGTAATTGTCATGCTATGTTCTGTCTTAGATTTGTGTCTTAGTTTTCTGTCTTAGTTCTGTCTGTTCTAGTTCTGTGTTTTGGTTTCTGTTCTGTCTGTCATATTTCTATATCAGTGTCTTGCCTCTGCTTCACGTCACCTATCGGCCACACCCACCTCATCAAATCACCTGAGTTTTCTGTTGAGGCCACTCACCACCAGGACTCTTTATAAGTCAGTTCATTTCTGCTCACCATTGCTGGATTATCACTTTGCCTGATGTCCATGTTCATGTGTCTTTGCTTCATGTTCACGTTCATGTCATGTCATGCCGGTTGCTGATTTGTGTTTGGATTGTTGACTTCGCTGTAACCCAACCTGGCCGTGAGTTTTTGTTAAGACTTCATTTATTTTTCATTAAAGACTTTTCTGAGCTTAAGGCGTGTGATGCACATGAGTCCTGAACCTCGTTATGACATTTGGTCCAATTGCATGATCAGATTAAGGCTTCTGGCTTAAAAAAAAAAGAGGACATGTCTTTACACAGGCCATGTGTGTTCCATTCATTTCTTCTGAACGAATAAAGAGAGGGTGATAAGTACTGGCCTGGACAGTAACACAATGCTGGCATGGTGATGCTAAATCAAATTTGGCCTGTTCTCAGACTGCTGTCAAATACAACACTGGAAGCGAAAGCCGGCACACTCACTGTCAGATGAAGGAGTTTGCAAGTCATGGTTGAGAGCAAACATGATTTGCACGCTCTTCAAGACAAGATGATTTTGGTATAGATGCATGAATGTGAACCAAAAATATCTGACTGGCGACTTATCACACGACGCTGCCGACACACTGCAGGCGTGGATGTAGTGACGTTGAAGTCAGTGACGTCGACAGCCAACACGTCATAAAGCCAGAAACTACTTGGCTTCTCCCTGATGAGCATAGCAAATTCAGCTTAATTTGAAATATCTTGGCAACTGAACAGAACAGTGCACTGCAAAAACTCAAAATCTTACCAAGTTTATTTTTCTAATTTCTAGTCAAAATATCTCATCACACTTAATATAAGACACAATCACCTGACGAGTAACATTTCAGTAAGATATAGTAACTTCTTTTTAGACGGTGCATCTTGAATATCTTGTTCAGTGAAACAGTCTTGAAAACATCTTATATCTCAGATGAAACAAGCTTTTTTGACATGCCATAAGGTTTTTAAGCTGCTGTGCTATTTGTAAAAGATGAATCATCTTGTTAACAGACTTAACTTGAAACTTCACAATACAGCAAAAATATAGCTCAGAATGAGTTTTTCCAGCTAATTTCAAGATCTTGTCAGGCTTAACATATTGTCTTATTTCAAGAAATCTTATCAAGACAATTTTCACTTGTTCCATTGGCAGATTTTTTCACTTATTACAAGCAAAAATATCTTGCATTATTTTTTTTTTTTAACTCATTTTTGGAGGGGCCTTTTTTGTGTACTAATGAAGACTCGAATCTTAGAAGGAAAACACTCAGATATTTTCTTTGCACAACCTTTGACATAACTAAACATGTTTAATAAAGCTTCCCTTGGACATTTGAAACACAAAAAAATTACTTAAATGATCGATCAATTTTCAAAATATGAATTTGAATTATGAATTTGACTTAGTTGATATAAAAGAGGCAGGATTTACCTTTTTGCCTCATGCAGATATTCAGCAGTGACTCTAAAAGCAGATTGTCTAGGGGACTGAACATTAAAGGACAGTCGTGACACAGTCAAGGACACACACACCGACAGGGACACCGTATGCCAGCTGTATATTAGTTAGAACAATAGGACAGAGTGCAATCAGCTAACCAGTCCTCCCTCAAACACCACGCTGTTCAATGCCAGCTCTGTCTCCTCTCAATCATGTGCCCTCAAACAAAGTACCATCCTCTCCTGGCATCTGTCGCCCATCTCCCTCCTGCTTCCTCCTCATCACATGGGAGGAGAGCAAAAAGAAAGGGGAGCTGGAAGTACAACTCACGCAGTGTGTGTGTGTATGTGTGTGTGTGTGACCACCGGGGTGGATGCTGCACTGCTGACTCCGTCACATGCTGCAGCACCACGGAAGTCCAAATCCCCATCCAGTGCCAGAGACCTCCTGAGCACAGCGGGCACCCACTGTAAGCAGATCAATGAGGGGGCTTAAGTATGAAATCCCTTATCAAACTTAGAATTGTACAATAGGCCAAGAATGGATAATGAGGAAAGCAGAGCTCTAGCTGAAGCTCAGAAAATTGTGTTCACACTTTGAGGTGGTGAGGCCCAATGCTCAGACTCTATCTTTCCTTTTGAAGTGATAAGAGAGTCCAGAACTGAAAGACTCATACCAACCAATCTTTTACTCTTCCTCATGAGGAAGGCAAGTGAAATGCTTCATCCCAGTAGTTCCCAAACTGGGTGTCAGGAATAGGTAGAAAAAAATAAATTTTGCTTCACAAGATTAAATTTACATTTAAAAGATTTCTTTGCTTTTCTTCCTCATGACTGTACAGTGATATCAATCAGGCCTAATCGATCAATGTAAGAAGAAAACAAACTACTCTTCTGTCATGACTAAGAAAAAGCGTTAAGTTACTTTCTTGCATTATGTTTTGTCTCATGTTGTTTCGTCATTTCCTGTTTTACTTTGGTAACCATCTCCCCTTTTGTTCCAGGTAACTTGCCCTTCCTTCTGTGTTTCCCGCCAGTTTGATTGTCTGCCCCGCCCTGATTGTCTCCACCTGCCATTACCTCGTGTATATAATGTCTGTGTCTTCCCTTGTCCTGTGCCAGTTTGTCGTGTCTGTATCGTCCGTCATCCTACGCCTCTGGTTATCTCTCTGGAGTGATTTTCTGTTGTACTTTGTTATTGCAGTTTCCTCTTAAAAGTGATTTTGAGTTTCGCCTTTTTTCAATAAAGATCTTTTATTTTGAAACTTTGTCTGTGGTGCTGCATTTGGGTTCAGATCAGACTCAGGCCTTGTCATCTTCAACTGAACTGGTCTCAGCTTATAGGATCCATCGAGGTGCCACTGCAATACTGGCACCAACATGTTGTCATACACGCTGTCACACTTTGATAAAACAGCGCGTGTAGGTTTTTCAGGCAATCTGAAGTTTCAATTACATCAGGCAGCTGCTCCCGCAAGACACGGATTTGAGACGCTTCTCAATCTACTGCTGATTACTGGACAGCGCAGTGTTGTGGGTATAATAATTTTCTCCTGCTTAGAGCTCATCTAACCAACGGGCTGGCATTTAGCCTGAGTGGTGTGACCTTATGCAAGCCGCAATTCATCTGTGATATCCTCAGCGTGGCCTCAGACACCACAACTCTTTCAGAAACCAGTCTGCACTCAGGAAATGTAGAAATGCTGTGATATGACTAAGTACAAGCAAATGAGCTTGCTCACCCTCAAAGGGAGAGACATACCTCTTACAAAACAGTAACCAGTAATAAAAGCAAACTGATTAGTCTGTAGTGTGTTTTTTTCAAAGTATTCCCTTTTGTGATAACCTCAGAATATACACACACACACACACATATATATATATATATACATATACGTGTGTGTGTGTGTGTGTATGTGTGTGTGTGAGTGTGTGCACTAAAAACACAACATCATCAGGCTTTTCAGTCTTTATAAAACAACTATGATCAACTATGAAACTGACTGAATATAACTGTGCAAATACAACATTGACCTGAGAGAGGAGGGAGTTAAGATAAAAAAAAAACCCTTCTGTTTCCTTTTTAAAGACCAAAATCAGATCCCTGTAAAACCTCAAGGCCACACGGGGGCTCATGTCCTTTCATAGTTTAATACCATCGACAAAGCAGCAGCAGGGTGTTACTTTCTTCTCACAGTGAACTACATTGCTCTCTAAGACTGAACAATCCCTTCATGTTTTCTTTTCATTCCTGCAGAGGTAAACCAGTGCTGCTGCAAGACGTTTCACATGGACACAGAGCTTTGATCAAATGTAATAGCAGCTTATTGAATCTCTGTGTCTGTGTCTCATCCAATAGTGAAGAAAAGAAGAAGCGCTTTCAGGAGCCATGAACATTTCTCATCCACTATCTTGATGAAAACAGATTGACAGATTTTCTATTGACATTTACATCCCCATACTTTTTCCAATCTAATATTACAGCTGTGTGCATGACCACACACATGTGCACATGCTTCCACTCTCACACATGCACACGAATACAATCTGAAACGCACAGGCTTTAATCACGCACCAGATCAAAAGCTCAGCACGCCTGATGCCCGGCTGAGGCTGGATCAGCATGTTCACACTGTGGTTTCAATCTGGGACGGGGGCAGCACACGGGCCCATGACAAGGAGAGGAGAGGAGTCAGTCAGGTTTAACAGCACAGGCCAAGTGGGCCAAGCTCTCGTCAACTCTGGCCAGTGAAGTCCAGCAGTCACAGTCTCACCTGCTGCCCACAGGAGCGTGAGGTGAGTCATCGTGGAGGAGTGAATGACTGGCGACTTTGCCTGCTGAAGGTGACTCCAGAAATCATGCTGCTGTCAGCATGGGATGTTTTGCTTCTCGCCTTCGCAGGATGAGTAAATACATCTGCTTTATGTGATGCATGCATACCGCCTTTATGAGAAATCTAATTATATGTCCATGTGAGAGTATTCAGTACATACACGTGTTAAATTAGACCAATCAGACAAAAGTAATGCATGAGTGCCTGAAGGAGCATTTCCCCATCATATGACATATATTATGATTTGAAAGCTGCTTCCTAGTTAGACTTGGCATCCCACCAAAAGTGTCCCTCAGACCAGGCAAGACCAGCCAACATGAAGACCAGATGGCACCTGTGGCCGAGCTGTGACGCGCCAGCTGTGGATGCTTCGCCAGCACGACTTAAAAATAATGGCAGTCGGTCCAAAAATGAAGCTTTAAACTGTGCTGTGCATTTGCAGGAGCCCAGCTTTGTGACAGTCACGGCAACATGCCTTAGTGAAACGACGTCCCTCCTGCTCCTCGGTGCCATGCATGCAGCTTGAGCAGAAATGTGTTCAGTTTGGAGTTTGCATGAAAGGAAAATCAAACAGTGTCTGACAGGGCTCATGGAGGAGCTTCCACTAGGTCCCTCCAATGCCAAAGTTTGATAAGCCAGTGCACTTGATCATGGTAGTGAGACTGACACTGCTCTACAATCATCCACTGGGATACAGAGGAAATATTTACCCAGATTCCCAGATAAGCCCAGAAGGAAGAAAGCTCTTACAAAAGGAGGTGTGTGTGTGTGTTCCAGAGGGAAGCACTGTGTCAACACATGAAGATCAAGTGCAGCATGTTTGTTTGTTTCTCACCTCTCTACATCACATGTGGCTTGAATGAAACCTTGACTTTGCATCCAACTAGTACATGTTGCACATATGCACAAGCAGGTCGATGCAGCACACACACGCACAAAGAGTGATCTGAATGCACGCTGATATTCAGCTTTACCCACATGCATGAAAAACAAGTTTAAACGCACAACAAAGGCTGCACATCAACATGAGAGCAGCCTCTCGGTGTCTCACCACACAAGCACCGGGGTCCTCCTCCAACTCCAAATATCTCCACACGGATCAGCTGCTGCTCGCCTCGTCCTGCCTCTGTCCCTCTGCGTCCGTCCGCCTTCCCTCCAGACAGCCTTAATGTCATGTGTTTCCCCCACTCCAAATCGTCCTGTTAATCTCCTCAAAAGTGGGATGTGGAGAGTGTCCGGGTTCCGCCTACCGCACGCACGGCAGCTCCAGTCTCATGAAGGTTTACGCACGGAGACACATGAGAGCCTCTTGTTTTCGCATTTGGGTCGTTTAGGAACGATGGGTGGACGTGACGAGTGGGTTAAAAGGTGGTGCTTTTCTCATCTGAGCTGTCACTTAACGCCGTGATGGTCGCGGATTTGATGCATATTCATGTGTTTATCGTCGTGCTTCAGTGCGCATTAAGAGACAATGAGGGCGCGCGCAAACAAACAGCGTGCACGCATTTTAATCAACTCTAATGTCCCCCCCTTTAACGAGATCTAAAAATATAACTCACGTGGACCTTTAAGGAGAATCGATCCAATTGCGTGCCCCCTTCTTTTCACACGCAATCAACAACGCAAACAGCTGCCTGCGCCCATGTGCCACAGCGCGCGCTGTCGCTTACGCACGCAGAGAGACGCACGCTCCATTTCTAGGTCATCGGCGTTTTGATGTCACACAGCATCGTCTCTTTTCTCCCTCCTGCAGCTCATGTTCGCCACACACCTGCACTCACATTAAACCAGGTTCGTTCATGCCACCAAGCTGCAGGAGGAGGAGCAGGTAGACGCACGCACGTGCACCTGTATTTGCAATCAGGCATTTAGAATTAGGGGCTGAGACATTCCTGCATTTTCTCCCACCAACACCTTGCTGGACTCACATCATAGACCAGGTTCCATCATCCTGCCAACCTGGATTTATATTCATGGAGGAGCAACCTTTTCCCAACCTGCATCCAAAAATGCACATGCAGCCATACCTGTATTTACAAGTCTGCATGATTGCATTGATACCTACATTTTCTATTATTTTTTGTTCTGCCTCAATGCATTTCCAATTATGAGCTATGTCTGCATTTCACCCAACACCTTGTCTTGTCTGCCAACCTGGATCTGTGTTCATGGAGGAGAAGGTAGATTCAAGCCCACATTTTCCCAACCTGCATCCCAAAACACACATGCACACTTAATCACACATGCATGATTACAAGTGCACTTACCTGCATTTGCAATCATGCATTTATCCCCCTTAATCCATTTGAACTGAGACGTTTCTGCATTCCCTCCTACCATCACCATGCTGTCCTCTTAAGAAGCAACCACAGATTCCTCTTTGAAGTTGTCACAGTAAACCTGACCTTGTGGAAAGCAGGGGACATTTAACCCCTGGGACACATAAGCTCAGCATCTGGTCTGAGGTTGACGCAGTGGGGAGCGGCTACCCATAGAGGAAAAAGGGCCAGAGATGCTGAGAAAGTGGCTGGTGCATCCCAGAGGTCAGCAGGGGAGCTCAACAGATGTATGCTATAGTTCAGAGACAGGATATCGAGTGCATGAAGGCATGTGCTGTTTGATTTCAGAGCGCTGTACCCTGGTTGTTCCTATTTACAAATAACACGTTGCCATGCTAATTTAAGCACTGTCAGCTAATGAGGAGGAGAGGAGGGTGAACAGCAGAGGACATCTGGCAACTGGTTCTGGAGGCGAAGCATTTTATATTCAGCTGTATGAACTTCCCACGCTCTTTCTTCTTTTAATGATGTGTGTGGACTCACCTTGCCTCATCTCCACCTCTCGTCATCTTAAAAGGTGAAGCATGTTAGAATCCCAAGAGCACGGCAAGGTGTGGCCTTCAAAACTGGGCGGAGCAAAGGTCTGCACCACATATTAGATGACCACTGAGCACAGATGCTAAATGGCTATTGACGTATCGGACATTGTAAACCTTGCGTCATTGCATAGTTAATTGTGAGCCAATTAATTAATGAAGCCAATTAACTACTGGAATGGGGGACACATTGCACAAAGTACTCATTCCAGATGGTAATACAAAGTTATTCTAATGTTATTCATAAACATAGACACATAACATGTCAGTCAGGCTGACACCCATCACCCATCTTGGTTGAGTGTGTTTGCATGTACTAAACAGATCTACACATAAAGTCGGCCGACTGAGGCTGATGGGAATGTCATTAGTTTTGCAGCCATTAGTCTTAAACCAAAGAATCTGACAAGCTGAAAGTTTCCCCGATGATGGTGCAAAATGAAAGACCAGGGGACTGAGCCAGACAGTTCATTCATTCATTTGTATGGAACATAAAATTCTGCTCAAAATGTCATGGCAATCTTTACAATAGTTAAAGTGATTTCAGTCTGGAGCAAAATGCTGGAGCAACCAACTGACTGACTGACAAACGGGAAGGTCATTTTAAAAAAGTAAAAAAGATATTTAATAGAGACCTTCATCCATATATGATAAACTGAATTCCATTGTCACATTTCATGTTTATATTACCTCTAGTTCTGACACAATTTTATTACTTTTTTTTTGCATCACAGTCCCAAACACATGTGACTGACCCGTGGCTTGTTGATCAAAAGCAGTTTCATGTCGGCTTGCTCTCGCCAAAAGAATGTGGCGGCGTGCATTCATAGGAGAAGTGTTAAGTCATCTTTGTGAGCTGTTGAACCCTATGTATTACATCAACAAAGTGGTCCGGCCTTTTGAACAGCTTTGCATGGATTTCTGAAAACAATGGGAGCCTGTGACTTCTGGGAAGTCAGGCTAACCTGCACAACAATATAAGCGCTCATAACTTTCTTAACTGTGCTAAATACATAAGTGGATTTAGACCTTTCTAAGGCAGGTCTGGAAAAAAATAAAACTAGCCTGATCTTTTTAAACTGTAGGAATATCCTCTTCTTTTCCTAAGGCTGTTTGCCATAAACCCATTGTTTTGTCTTAATGTTGTGTCATTCAGACATTGTTTCCTGTTTTATTTTGAAATACTCATCTCTCCTCTTGTTTCAGTAACACTACTTCCTGCCCTTGTGTTTCTCACCTTTGGGATTGTTGATTGAAAGTCTGACCACCTGCTGATTTTGATTCTTGCCTGCTCCCTGTTGGATCCATCTCAATTTCATAAGCCTTTCAGTCTTTTTTTCATTCAAGCTACACCAGCTCCATCTTCATCATCTGTGTTTGGGTCCTACCTCTTGTTTCCCTGTACCCTGTGAGCACGGGCATGATATACATACACCCTCACAAAAAACATCTGTCTAATCTTCACTTCATCTTCAATGAGATGAAATTCAAAACCATCTGCTTTTGTTGACCGAGGGTCTTTTCCAAGGAGCTTCCATAGAGCTTGATTCGTGGCCTCCTGCCCGTCCTCGGCGGACCCACAGCCCCCGCCATCTTCATAATTGGGAGAAACGGGAAGAAAGGATCTCATCACAGACCACTAAACCCATTCAGTTTATTTTGCTGAGCCCTGCTGGAAGATGCTGCAATCAAACTCAATTAAGGTCAATCTTCTAGCGCATTCATCGTTTTGGGGAAGAGCTGCCAGTCACTGTGTGATTATCCAAAGCAGCATGGCCCACTCATGGGTGAGCAAGAAATAGCCATGCTGTGGAAATGATGCGGTTATGCAATTACCTGAGAGCTGGTTTCAGTGAGTTGGAGCTCTGTGTGGGACTATAGGCGGTGTGCCGAAGGTTTATTAATGCCTTGTGAATCGAGTGTGGCGGTGACTCACATTCACACTGTGTGAACGTCAGCTAACACTGATGTCACTCGACATGGTGCCTTGGGGGTTTACAGGCATGAGTCAGTTTGAAGGTGTTAAAGAAAATGACATGCCGGCTCAGTTGATCAGCTTTGTTTACAGGAATGACATTAGTAAATAATAGGAAGAATATGATCCTTTACAAATATATAATAAATATTTTTTATTTAACAATATTGTACAATAATGCACTTTTTATGCGGGATTATTAATAAATTAACAGAGGCTGAGTTTGTACATTTATTTGATTGTCAATAATAAGGACTTTGTCTTGTCTAAACTAAAAAGAATATTCGAGTGCAGATTTAGGTCAAGAGAGGGTTTTATAACCTTAATATATCCTTGAAAATGTGCAAATATATATTTGCTTTTTTGTTATTCATGGTTTAAATTTGAAAAAAAAAATCCAATTTAACAAAACAAAAAACTTTCTTAACTCTGTCTGTCTTTCTTAACCTTGGAAAAAGTAATTTGACAGACCCAACACAAGGTTTTCTTGCTAGATTCACACTGTCTTCATCAGTGGATAGAGTTTGTTCATTTGTCAGAGAGATGCATCCCTCAAAGTGCAAACTGTTTTAGTGAACTAGAATCACCACTCAGGGAAACAGCTCATTTCATTTTACCGAAGACGATTTCATTTGAACTTAAATTACCAACAACAGGACACGTCCTTTGAAAACAAAACAGAGTGTAAATGTTACATAATGAAGCAGTAAGCTGGAGTAATCGGGGAGTTTCTGAAGCGTTTATCAAGAGGAGACATCTGCCATACTCGGGGAATAGTTTGTTATTCTCTCCAGACTTCAATCATCTGAGAAAGTTTTTACAGAAGAAGTTCACAAAATGTCCCCTCTCCTACACACATAAACACATACTTGGGCCACCTGCCCATCCTCCTCTTTAGCCATCAAAGAGCCTGAACTGTAGTACACACACACAGAGAAAGAGAGAGAAGAGTCCTGAGCATTATTCCTCTCTGCGGGAGGAATTCCCTGAAGGAGCCTGGCTGCTCCACGAGGAAGCTGAAACATGAAGGCCCAGAGAGGGAAGAGGGTCAGGGTGTAGCAGAGCATCGGCAGCAAGGACGAAGAAGAAAAACACGGTTTAGGATAAATACTTCTGTAGTTTAGTGAGCTTGCAATGAAAATAATTTGTCCATTATGTACGGACTAAAAATTTTACATTCTAGAAATTCTGATTGAAAAATGTTTGCTGTTGTTTTGTATGTAAATGTATGTAGATCTTGCCTCAATCAATGTAACGTGCCATTAAATTTAACAGTGGTTCAAGCACATTTTTGTTGGGACAATGAGCACAATATGTAATTTTTGCTTTGTTAGCATCATGTCTTATTGGATGGGAGTGTGTACTGGTCAGTCTACTATTTGGATCAGATGAAAATATTTCAGCAATTGGATGGATTCCAATTACATTTGGTCCAGATGTTCATGCTGCCCAGAGGATGATCCCTACTCACTATTGTGATCCCCTGACCTTTCCTCTGATGCCACCATGAGGTTGAAAGTAGTAGTTCTGAGTGTTGAATGTGACTGAAAATTACAGTTAACATTTTGTGCAATCTGATTCTAATCATTTTGTTCCATATGTGCTTTTCATTCAACAGATAGAACATGTCCCAAACTGAACTGCACTCAGTGATCGTCTCCACTGAAGTCAGTATTCAGGGGATTCTCACAGTCATCAGCTTCTCCTTTAAGCTCATCAAATTTTTACCGACTACTTATCAGATTTCATCCCTTTTCCAGCTGCTTGGTCTCAGCTTGGGGAACCACTACATACACCTGCAGGGATCATGAAGAGCTCATGTGACGAGGAAGTCCCACAAGAGTCCCCTGCTACAGAAATGTACTCTGAAAGAACTTTGTTTTATTGATTATGTAAAGTGTTGTGGATCAATCTCCATATGATATGGACAGAAATATAAGATCAATATAAGTTCATCAATCATCATCAAAACAATATGTACACTGAGAGAAGACACAATTGGTAAATAATTAGTAAAATAATTTTCCCAAGTTTGTTTTGTAAGAGTGTTCCAAAACGCCCATAAATAATGGTGCAATATTAAAAGAGGCTAAGTTATCAGTGTAAAAAAAAAACCTCAACAACATAATAACATTTAGACTCAAACCTAAATTCTCCAAACAGATGTTATCAGACATTTGTCTTAAGGGCCCCATGGGGAAAATATCCAAAACATTTTTGAAGCAATGAGTAAATAATGAAGTAGAAATACCTCATTTTATGAATGCTAAGATTCAATAATACGTCTAAACTCTTTCTAAATGAATGTGCAGATCATAAGTTCCCCCAGTTATTGAATTCGGTTTTCTTCTGTTTGGACAGCTGGCCAGAGTTTTCAATGACTTGCCTGCATGAGACAAGTGCATTAGCAGTGTGGGTTCTCCAGTTGGTCGCGCATTTGCTCGGAGTATAGTCTTAGATGTATTTCCTTTTAGATCCCTGAGGAAAGGAACACAAACATTTCAGACGTAGATAAACATGACACTGTACAGTATGTCCTCTGAATCAGGGTCGGCTTCACCACAATCCACCTGACAGCAGACAAAGCTTCCCTGTTTGAGCTGGCAACGCCGACTTAATTCACAGCAACTGTTTGTGTACATACACGATTAATGGAGTTTTCCATGGAATATGAATTGCTCTCTCAAAACAAAACAGCTCACTCATGCCAACATGACAAACGTCTAGAGTCTGGTGATGTGTCCTCATTATAGGCCGAGCAGGGTCAGCAACACATCACTGCTACTAATGAACAGACTGGAATTACAGCCCGGGTCATGAACTGTGGACGACAGGTAAAACAACACAAGACACACTTCTGGCAAAATGCTGTGTTAGATGCTGTAAGATGATGTGAAATTATTCTGGAATCAGATAATGGATGGAGTTTCCTCATGTTCAAAGCCACATGTCCAGTTTATATTTCCATCATAACATTCTCACGCTTGTACTGTCACATGCAATGATGCCATTTTTCTGCGAGTTGTCTCATGATGTAGCCGAGTTCTTGTTTTTAGTTTCCATTTAGTTTCCATTTCTTGTTTTTAATTTCAACAACAACCTATATGTTTCCACATTTCGGGCTTCCCCTACACCAGAGGAAACTTTCTTTAAGTTTAAAGAAGGCTGTTGAACTTGAACTTTAAGGCCATGGCTCTGGAGACATTGTACATTATTAGTGATTATACTGTTTATTGAGTGTAATAAATGAATGCCAAATAAACAACTTTAAAAGAAATAATATCAATAAATAGCTACTTTTAGTGATTTGAAGTAGCCTACAGATAAGTCCCCCCCCAATCTGAAATGTTGTTCTAACATGTGTATTGTGTAGTGGTGCAAAGGACGACCTATCATTTATGCAGATGTAAACTACAGAAAGTGTTAAAATAAAATCTTAATTTTGATGTTAATTGGATTTGAATTATGTTTTTCTGACAACATTATTTATAACAAGAATCAAAGACTCCTCCTCATTTGCATTGACTCTGTACTGTATATAGAAAATATAAAGCACATAAGAGGTGTGTGTGTGTGTGTGTGTGTGTGTGTGTGCATGCCAACTCACATTCTAGATCAGTCCCTGATGCAAACTGCAGCAATTTGTAATCTAACAAAAATATGCAAACCCAGTAAAATTGAAATGATTTCTAATGATGATTTGAAGATGCCCTTTAGATGTTTAGCTTCATTCTCATTGAGCTAAATGTGCTTTATTTGCTAAGAATAACAAGCCAGCTGCTACTTTATTTACTGTTTTCTCCCATTAATGTATCATTCAAGCTGCTGTTTTACAGTTGTTCATTTAATCAGATAGTTCATTAAATTGTCAGATATTTTTGCCTGATATCTTATTAGAGGCTGCAGCTCATCGATGGTAATGTATTTCTGAAAGTGCTCTGCTTCCTTTCCTGTCACAGGAAATGAAAATGAAACTAGGTGAAATATAAAAGACAAGGCATAATGGTCGTACAGAATGGTCGAGCAACAGCCATTATTTAACTTCACTGACCAGCATCCAGCGCTGACAGGAACTTAAAGGCCTGTGTCTGTGGCATAAACACTGCATTCTCTATACATTCAGGACATGATGCACATACACACATGCCAACCCCATCCGCTCACACTTTCATTCAGCATGGCCACCGACTGTGTTATGCAAAACGGCTTAGTCAACTGACACAGATTCTGGTAAGCTGAGCCAGTGCCATGTGAAAACTGAGTAGGCATTCACAAGTGTCCCTGTGAGACAGTGTGTACGGTTCATTTTGTGCTGCAGCATTAATCAACAGGGAGATCAAAGCTGTCACTCTGCTACTACAGGGTTACTTCATGCATTTGGCTGTCACTCAACAGGAGACCTGGAGAAGAGCTGGCATCCTTCCTGCCCGTGCCACCTGCTGCGAGGCGTGACATCCTGAAATCCTGCAGTGATATGGGAAGATTTCTCCAGGAAAAACAAGTGGAAGTGATTCAAAGGAGCCTCTAGCTTGCACCATTGTGACTGTTGTATTATTACACAACAGCAGTGATGTTAATCCCTCCTCTCCCCCCCTGTGCCCCCGTAGCACTGAGGACATCACCATGTCACTGTGAGACAGGCAGAGCTGCACACAAAAACTACAACCACAGCAAGATGGAGACACTTCATCTGACAAGAAATTAAACATAAAACTCACTCCAATGATCAGCATCAACATACATTAAATATCATTGATGAACAATAAGAAAATGACTGTTTTTAGAGCAAATATTTTCAAACTAAATTTTAATCTGCTTAATGACAATTTTTGAGTTTTTTGTAACATTTTTCTTTATTTTATTTAATAGTGACTACCTGAAGAAACACCCTCTAAAACTGACACTGCCCCCTAGTGATGAGACTGGGAGTGAATTTTTGCTCTTAAAACACCTGAAAATACAAAAAAAAAACCTCTCATTGAAACCTGACACTGGAATTTTACATTTGATTTTCTGTCCTAATTGTTCAAATTAATAGGAACTAAAGGAAAATGAAATTCATCTTCATGAGATCTATTCAGAAGAAAACTGTGAAATTATGTTTAATTCAGGACTGAACAGAGCTCTGGCCTGGACATTTGCTACCACAGAGCTACAGTCTGTCCTTGAGATTTTCCTCAGTTCTCAAGAGCAGAAAGCAATGACCTCAGGAAACATAGCAAAGATTCTGTAGTTCATCTTCAAAAACACTTGCATTGAAAAGAGAGCTGATGAAACATGGCAGGCATTAGGCCTCAGGAAAGAGGATGTGAATGCAGCCACAGAGGGCCTGGCAGAAATAATGGACACATACAGTGGTGGCTGAGAGATTCAGGATAAAGGATACCAGGGAGGAGATGTCTACATGTATGTTGATCCATCCCACCTCAATGATTGACCACTTGTAAAAAGTCAGATCAGGGTTAGGGTAGAGCACAATATCATCACTGCACTAATACACTGCCAAACCTCTAATACATGATCCGACATCTTGCATCATCCTCTTCAGTTATCAATCACCTAATTTAAAACATGTTATCTTCATTAAGCTCAGACTCAATAATTCTGGGGTTTGGACTGTTGGTTGGACAAAACAAGACAAAACAAGACATTTAAAGGTGTCACTTTGTGGCATTTACATTTGTGGTAACAAATGTCCAGACCAGAGCTGTTCAGTCCTGAATTAAAAATAATTTCAGTTTTCCTCTGAATAGATCTCATGAAGATGAATTTCATTTTCCTTTAGTTCCTATTAATTTGAGCAATTAGGGCATTTACAAACCTAACAATAACTAATTAAGGAAATAACCAGGAGATTAATCTAAGTACATTTTCCTGGTGATACTCATATTTTTACTGAACACAGTCAATGCAGGACTTGTACTTGTAAAGGAGTATTTTACAGCGTGAATTAGTACTTTCACTTAAGGATCTGAAAACTTCCTCCATCACTGGCTGAGGCTGAAGCTGTAATGTCAGAGGGATACTGAAACATTATTTAAAAACATGAAATTAACTCCCCACTTCTGAGCAAAAAAAAAAAAATCAAAGCCACAAATCAACCTGCGGCTCAGTAGAGTCGTCCCTAACACAAACTTAAGAGAAAGACCACACACACTGGTCAGATAATTGGAAGATTGACAGCTTGCTCTTAAGCTCTCAGACCACACTGACCTTCAGATATTGATCTTAAGAGTTCATTAACGCCAATCACACTTGTTACACAGCCAAGTAATTGTGACAAAGCCTGTGTGTTGCAGAGGTAAAAGCCTTGAATCCCACATCATAACATGGAGTGAAAAGCTGCTTCTTACCAAATCATTCCATCACCTGTTACATCAGTATGCAACACTGTTCGTTTTCCCTTTTTGTTATTGTTATGTTCTCAGAACAAGATGTTTCGGGGAGAAAACATCTTGCAGACAAGCATTGTTAAGTACAAAGGTCAAGTTTAATTGTCACATTGATTCTTTCGGTTTTCACAGAACAAAACCTCAGCAGCTGCTCCACATAATCTTATATACAAAACACTATACAACATATGTTCATTCAACTGAAAACATTTTGAATGACAAAATATAATAATAAAACAAAGCTGCATTTTATATACATAGTAAAGATAGAAATTGCAGTTTGAATCTGTACAGAGTTTTTTTTTCACAGTAGTAGTAGCTTCATTTGGCCACAAAATGAATATTAACTGGTTCAGTCTGATTGCTCTTCCAGTTCACTCTATCTCAGTGAAGCGTGAGAACATGGCCTTACGAACAGCATCCTTGTAGGTGTCAGATGCTGAGAGTTCATATGAGCTTCCTTTAATGCCCAAGCCTGTGCCCTTGGTCCTTAATGAAGCCTGTGGGGAGAAGCAGAGACGGTCATTAGAGGAGGCAGATTGGATACAGGTCGCCCTCAGGTAACAGTGTTAATTGCTTTGTGAGTGAAAAAGAACACAGCTGACGTGCGTATTCCATCTGTCAGGAGCTGGTGGGGAGACGAGAGTGATGATTTGAAGAATAAAAGTGTGTGCTTCCCTCACCGAGATGGGAACAGTGATGCCCTGTTGGTGGCGCCCAAGACCTTTGCCTTCCTGCCAGCCCATCGCTTGCAACATTTTGTTCCCGATATTATCACTCGTTAGTCCGTCTTTGGTGGGCTGTTCATAGTATCTGTTGAAGGTAAATGACAGCAGATATTAAAAGTGTAAAAAAGCATTGATCAGGATCCACTTCTGAAATATCATGGATGCTTTGCAGGGGATTCAAGTTTTACATTGTCGGTGCTGGTGGTTGATAGGATTTCTTCTTCGTGGCAGGAGGTTCAGGAACACCATACTTCTCCCTTCTCTCTGCAGCCCTGTCTCTGTATTTAAGCTGTTCAAACAAGCATGAAACTTAATTCAATGTGTCCCTCGTTGGGACAAAATCACTGATGGGTATAAATTCTTGAGCCAAATACCTCAGTTTCTTTCCTCTCCAGTTCCTCCAGCTCAGCTTCTGTGAGCTTTGATCTTCTTTGAATTTCCAAGTTTTGCTGAAACAATTGAAAGCGACTTAAATTGCCAAGTCATGCACAAAGTAAATATATTCACAACATATTCAAGACAGTGTAAGACCAACAAAATCTTTCCATTTTGCAATGAAGCTTAATATATTGAACAGATGGCTGCACCCAAAAATATCATAGCTAGTTGCAGATTAAACGCCTGCTGTTTCTCCATCCTCACCTTGTGGAGGTCAGAGAGCTGCTGGTGACGCAGCAGAGCCTCTTTGGTGGGGAACTGCCGTCGACACAGCAGGCAAACCATCTTCTTCCAGTCTGTTATTTTTCCCTCTTCGAGCACTGCTTTATCTGAGCCACCCTCCTCTGAGTCACCTTCTCCATTGTAAGCGGCAACCGAACCACTCTGGAATATGAAGAAGGATAAAAGCTCAGGTGTTGTGCTATTCATTTTAATTAATAACTGTGGAGAGGGCACATAAAGGCAAAGGCATGAACAAACCTTAGCTGAAGTGTCCTGCTCTGTGATCTTAAATTGTTCGGTCATGAGAGACGGCATGTCAAAGGCTCCCATTTGCTAAAAGGAAGCGACAAACCTCATCAACAAATAACACACACACGCAAATGATTTGTGACACAGTCAAAGTCTATCCAGGGTTAGCTCTGATGTGAGTCATTTAGACGATATCACATTTGCTGTCAACTAAAGAGCAAGGTGGATTTGACTTTATTTCTCAGTCTAAATTCATACTGTTTCTCTGCCATGTTACTAATCCAAAGCAAAACACACTTAGGCCTACTTGTGACCACTAAATACCTTTTTCTCAAAGAGGACGAACCCAGCGTCAGCGGCTGCAGACTCTTTCCTGTCCTCCTCCTTGGACGGCCCTAAGCCTTGGAAACTGCTCTTGAAACTTTCTTTTTGCTTATTGAAGCTTTTTGCCCAACGTGCCATGTCCTTTGCGATCTGCGGTTGTGTTAAGAACATTCACAATTCAACATTCATTCATCATTTAAATGGCAAGATATGAGCCATACAGAAACAAAAAAAAAACAGCATTTAAATATCACCTGCTGTGCAGACTTGCTTTTGGGCTTCTCTTTTTTGTCTCTGGGCTCTTTGGACACTTGCTCTGTGTTTGTGTCTGATTCAGTTGGTGCAGGGACGTACGTCCGCTTCTCACTGTCCCAGTAAAGGTACTGCTGCGTCTCACAGTTATAATAGTACTATTGATGACAGGCATATGACAAATGTATCAAATGTATTGGATAGAAAAAATGACATAGAAATGCATAGTGTTTGGCATTACATTCTGTACAAACAGTAAGAACACAGGTCACGTACCTGGCTGCTGGGATCATAGTACAGGCCAGTCTGCGGATCGTAATAGTAACCTGAAGCCTCATCATACTGGTATGTGGAGGTGTCAGGGGCAACTACAGCTACAAAAAGATGCACATATGAACCAAAATGTGCTTTATGAATCACATTCAATTGATCTCAGGTTGATCTATTCATTCACATACAGAGGGGCTGTGTAGTAGTTAACTAACTGACCTGTTGTATCAGCAGCCGAGGCAGCACAGACGGTAGTTGCAGCCGTGGAAGCTGCTGCTGTTACCGGTGATGCAGTGCAGACACTAGCAGTCTCTTGTGATGCATCAGAGGTCCTTGTGAATTGATGTGACTGAGACTGAGGGACAAAAAAAACCTAATTGGCATTTGCATCCACCATACAACACCAGAGTGGTAAATCAGATATATGTATTTGTGTTTGCAGTACATAGATGCCATGTTAACAGACCACCTACCTGTATGACAGGCTGGCTGATCACAACAGGCTGGTAAAGTTGAGCCGCCTGGGATATGACAACACTTGTGGCTGCAGGGATCAAGGTCTTAATTTCTGGAGCAGCTAAAGACAGTTGGAAGTGATCAAATTAGCAAACTCAGTGTAAAAAACTGTCAAAATATCTATGAGTGACTGACGGCTCTTATTACCGCCAAGTAATCCATCTCCAGCGACAGGAGCCAATCCTTCAGGCTGCTGCTGCCATACTTGATAATTCTTTCCCTGCATCAGAGGAAGAAACATGTTAATCATTAGTCTTCCTTGTTAATGTCACTGTCACAATAAAGTAGACTGAACTGACCTGTGTTTGCTGTGCATAGGCCTCTGGAAGAGTAATGTAGTCAGAGATAGCACCTGAACCTTGTCGTATCTGCAAGAAAATACAGGGATGAAGTCAGTAATAACATATAAGAACCCTGATTGAAAGTTGCATTTGCAATTGAACAAATATTTTGCAAATAAATGTGACGCCCTTTTCTGGAGCTTAAGCTGGGAGTTTGGGACTCTTCCATATAAAAGAACATCTGTTACATTCATGCTCCTGCCAAACGAGGTCACACACTGCTGAATAAGCCCATCATTGCCAGGAATCTCTCAGGTATTTTGCAGCATACTGGAGTTGTTCGGATGTTTCTAATTTAATGGCAACCCTCCGGACACACAACCACCTTCAGTCTTTATGGGTCACAATAAAACACGAATGTATCTGCATGCTCGTGCTGAAACACTACATTCTGATAGAGAAACCCCTGTGTGTAACATTTGTACTTTTGCCACCTTTAAGCAGTTCAGGTCACAAGGCTTCTCTGACATACTTTAATGTCACACCACTTAGTTCAGTAAATTTAGGAAGTGCAACAAATTTAAATGACTTAGAAATACAATAATGCACAAGTAAGAACCTGATACCTGGCTGGATGACCACTGAGCAGCAGCTATGGCTGTGCTGGCAACAGAGAGTGCACTGGCTCTGATCCCGTCAGGCTGCGCTGAGTCTCTGGAAAGGACACAGAGTAATTAGTCTACATCTTTTGCAGCACATATAGGGAAATTAATCCTTTAGTTGCTTTAACTAGGCTTGCATTTTTTTTCCTACTTTCAGTGCCCTACACACAAATTAAACAAAATAATAATACTATCTGGGGTCGAAACTTCCCACATGATGCAAAAGAGCTAACATGTACTATACTCATAGAAAGCTGAATCAAGCAGTTTGTGTGTATCACTCACTTCCTAGCACTCTTGGCAAAATCCACACCTATTGTTTTTCCATCCAGTTTTAGAGGCGGCTGAAGGCTCTGGAGGATGGTGAGCAGCTGAGAAGCCTCCTATACGAGAAGTGAAGATATAAAATTGTCATATGTGCGTCCACCTCCGAGAGAAACAGACTGACTGACATTATGACTACGTACTGATAACAGAAACATACCAATGGAGAGGTGAACTGCACAAAGGCAAAGCCTCTATTCTGTCCTGTTTGCCTGTCTTTAATGAGGCGGATGTTGCCTGCTGACAGGTTGGCATGTGGGGCCAATATATTCAAAATTCCATCGACGCTTGAAAGAGGGGCGATGTTTCTCAAAATTATTGCTGTAAGTAAAAATAAGTATGTATGAATGAATGTACAATATGTTTACTGCAGGAATGTCATTTTTGAATGCATGGTGAAAAACAGACTCACTGTCTCCGCTGTAATCTCCTTGCTGCTGGGAGTCAGCATTTGAACCACTTAGTCCTGCTGACTCCTTATCTGTACTCAGCAATGACAAAGTGGAGTGACACACACGTGACCATTAGTCAGTGCAAGCCACTGAAATATTGAAGGAGTGAAAGAAACTTGCAGAGAAGACTAAATTTATACTATTGGAAGCAACGACTCACCAACTTTCGTTGCTCCACACCTGAAACACTTTAGCTTCTTCCGGAAATTGTACACACCACACTGTGATCAGCCGATGTCAGTGTCAATCAAAAAGGAAAAACAGACACATTAGAGGGCAGTACATGCGCTTTTACACTTATTTACATATTGGTACTTAACACTGTCATATTAGCATGACATTACACCTCATTTTGAGTCTATGTATAATAGGCCTGCTGGTGAAACCTGTACAAGCTGGCACATGTGCTTACTTATACTTTTTTCTTTTTTATACTTTTTAAATTTATGTCAGCATTACTTTTTGACCTAGACGTGTTCTCTGCGCCTCGCCGCCTTTGTTTCCTGTTTTTTTTATTGTTTGGGAGAACACTGTGCTTGTACTATCTACCTGTGCAGATGGAAAAGAAATTCACTTGAACTCATAAAAAGGGATTAGACTCACCGCAGCACAAAGCCAGTTTTCAACATTCTGCCTCCTGTTGCTGTAGTGCAGCGCAATGCTTTTCCCTTGGATCACCAGCTTGTTCTGTGAAGTCAAAAGTCACCAATTATTTCAAATTCAAACACTTTTTCAGGTAAAGAGGCAGGTGAGGTCCTGCCACTACCCCACCCCATGAGTGAGAGCTGGAACGGGAAAGAGTGGCTAGGGCTTACACTCGCTGCTTCGGTAGAGTCTCTCAGGGAGTAAAAGGGAACAGAGGAGAAAGACAAGTTCAGAGAGAGAGCTGCTGTTCTGAGTACAAGTGAATGAGCTCTCACAAAGAAAAAGGTTCTGAGTGTTTGGGAACGGAGTGCTGCCAGCTCGTCTCTGTCTCACTCCGGTCTTCGGATTTTAATTGGAGATGAGAAAATATCCAAGTGACTGAGCTGGAGCAGAATGTGCTATGGATTACTTAGTCCACTCTGTGAACAGGAAGTATACTCTTCATAAGGAGAGGCAAAAGCATGTATGTTGTATATGTTGTCTGCATGTATCTTGGTTAATATTTGTAACAGAACAGACGTAAGATGAATCCCATATACAGCGAATCAAGACTCAATTCACAACATACAGTAAACTAAGCAGTTGAGAGATTCCATAAACTTTAATCAAAAATAAATCAACCAAGTCCTCCAATTAAATACCAACAGTGTTTTAACTCTGTGTAGTTCAAATACTGCACAGCCCTCAGTGATCAGTGACTCATGTGTCAGTTAATTGGGGCTCTAATCTCCAAGAATAAATCTAAACTTGGTGATTGTTGAGGCAACCTGATTGGTCTCCATCCATCGGGTAGAGTCTTGCAAGCGATAAAACTCCACGAAGGCGAAACCTCGGCTTATACCTAGAGACAGTATTCAAATATAGACGGGAGGCGTGTTAGTTAGAATGCTTTGGTGCAACATTCAAACTCACAAAGGGCTTGCATAGTCCAGTTCAATTTAAAGTTGCAGTTGGGGAGGGTGCTTACAAGGTCAAGGGCATGGCGGTACATTTTGTTTACTGTAGCATGTTATGTCCGTACAAAACTGGTAGATGAGAAGTTCATACAGTTACCTTCTTGCCTGGACATCCTATCAACAAAACCAGACAATCTATGCGACACATAGGATCCTCAAGTTTTTTTCAGAGATATCGAGAAAGGAGGTAAAATGGGTCATAAGACAGAGCATGGAGGTGATTGTGAGACAGTCCTCTGACCAGCAGCACTCACCTCTCCTTTTCCTCATCAAGCGAATTTCCACAGGATGGGGTCCCTGCAGCCGTTCGAGCGCTGAGCGGATCTGGAAAATGGAGGCAAATGGAGGGTCAAATACATCTGAGTACAAAAGCTTTTTACAACATTACCAAATCAGTGTCAACAACATGAAGCCAGCACAATCCAACTTTATGCCATCTCTCCATTTTTTAGAAATGATCTTCCTTGCTGAGTCAGGTCACAAGAAAGCAGTTGACAAAAATTCAACTTCCTCAAATTTCCAACTGCCTGAGCAGACCTTGAGAACTTCTGGTAAAGTCGAATGTGGCCAAAGCCTCCCACAATCAGCTGCTTGATGACAGATAAATAGTAACAATAATAATAGCAGAGTTTCTGCAGTTTAGGCTGACAAATGAATAGTGCAGAAGCTGCCTCTGGTTTTTACATTTTAAACTAATTTAAAATAACAAAGAATCGCAGGTGTGGCTGATTCCAGGTTGGATCACAGATTCAAACTTTGTCTTGAAGGCAGGGTGGGTCATATCCTCATGGTAGGCTAGCTGTCTGTTCTGTGTGTGCCCTGAAAAAAATCCAGTGTTTCTACACAGCCTTGGCTCTGCAAATGGGAAACAAACAAAGTGTCTTGGACTGAACCACACAGAACTATTCCAGCCAATCAGTAACAGGTGGCATTTGTGCTTGGGCACAAGACAGGGACATGTTGACAATTTAATGCATTAACATTGGCAAGGCTTTCTAAACAATGCAGAGAGCTCAGAATTAAAAGTCATGAAGATGGATGTGGAGGTTGCTCTGGTTCTGTTTGATAGATGGGCGTTATATTTGCTAACATAATGTTGACGTAATGACTTGCCCGATGACATTTAGCCTATTCTCTAGCTGGCCAAGATCTACTGTTGTTGTGATCTTAGCTACAGTATCGCTGTCTGGAGTTGGTGTGCTGGCTCTGGGAAACCTTCTTGTCCACTTTGCATGTCAGCTGCATGTCCATGAATATGGCGGGAGGTGTAGATGCTGAAGGAGCACTTTTGTTTAAGTTCAAATATCAATAATCTTTCTCCAGAATGATTCACCCCACCTTTAAGAGCTGGCTGCTGCTCCTCCCTGCCTGTAATACCATTGCACTCCATTCAAGCAAAATGCTGTTCCTTGTGAAAAAAATGTACCTTTCTTTATGCTTAAACAGCATCAGTGACACTTACATCATTCTCTGTGACATTAAGAGGAAGGCCCCTCAGCATAATTGTCTTGCTCTCCTCCTCCTGTTCCATTTTGTAGTGCTGTTCTGGATAATCCCCATCGTATTCATCATCGGATCTGTCGCTATTGCTCCGTTTTCTGCCCCTCACCTGCAGATAAAAAAATATATATAAGTTGCTACTATTAAACATAGAACTAAGGTGTTTTGTATTCTTCTGATACAGGCATGAAAGTAACATGAGATGTTCCAATTCACTCACCTCTGGACTGTCTCTGTCTCTGTGCTCTTGGTGTCTATCATCATCCAAACGTTGATCATAATCCCTCTCCACATCTCTACCTTGTCGCCTTTCATGCCATTCTGGATCATCTCTCCTCCCATCCGAACCATATCTTCCACTGCGTTCACCCCGACTGAGCCTGTAGAAGAAAATGAATGCCTGTGAATATACCAGTACGTTGAACATGTGCCATTTCTACATTGGATTATGCTAGTCCTACCTTTTATCAGCTCCCATGGTTTAGTGTAGAGGACACACGTTTGCTCAAGGAACCCTGAAACATCAAAATATGTTTTAGCCATTGAATCAAAAATAACTCCTGTCCATAGGTGTTTGACCTGACCCAGGTAAACCTCAAATATATAGGTAGATATCAACATGATGCTTTAAGACTGGACTAGCTTAACTGGTCTACTGGTCATTTAACATCAATGACAAATGAGCTTTGACTTGACACAGTAGCAAAGAGGCCACTGTGCGATGGACGTTAGCTTTGGGTCAGCTAGCGTAACCATAACAAACTTAGCTTACATTGGCCGAAAGAAGAAAAACAATCCAGCGTTATTTCGCTTTACGTACCCTTTAATGACACAGTTTGCTAGTTCTGATAATGGCCTGATATGAAAAGGTTTCCAGAGGATTTTCCCAGTTACTCCGGTCAGTCAGCGGATGAGTCTTCTTCTTTTAAAAGGACCGTTTGCAATAATAAATAAATCGCGCGTTACCGCCACCCACTGGTCGGGATGGGAATGGGAGAGTAGACAGTATTATGTAGTCTGGGGAATAAAATATAATATATGATTATATAATATATATTTAATAACACAGTGAACAAACAAGCGCATAGTGTTCTAGCAGGAATAGTTATAATGAAGCGTAACATGACATTTACTTATCTTTACTACGAATATCATACCCTCTATTGAGTTATGCCATCCCAGTGCATTAAGCCTGTATCCCTATAAAATAATAGTATCTATTGTATCGATATTAGATATTACATTTTGATATACAGTTGTACAATGTTATGTAACTAATCATATCTACTCCTGTCAAATGTAAATCTGCATCTGTAGAAGCAGCTTACAGTTTGAGATGCCCAAACATACTTGGCCATTAGATTTGGATCTTTGGTCTGTTTTTGATGGCTTAAGAAAGAAAATTAGAGGTGTTTAAATCCATACTACCTGTCCTAAACCTGCTCACAAAAGTGGTAGACTACTGCTGTTCTTCCTGTCTCCTCAGATGTTCCCAAACATCATTCATTTCTAAATAGAAGAAGTGTTTCTCTGTTTTGCAGATCTTGCTTCCTTTTTCAGTGTGACATAACTTGTTAGGCCTCTGTGTGGGTCATATTTATATTATTGTTAATTGTTACTATTTTTACAGGTCTATCTGCCTATTCATTGTATTCCTACTGTATGTGTATCATTTAAACCATAATAAAAATGCATTGAATTATAGTCAGTTTAGATTTAACTTCAACATAATTGTTCAAATTCAGGAAGAGCTAAAGACTCTAATTTGTTTCCAAAGTGTAACCTACAACACGTCACCTAGTAGTAATAATATATTAAGATATAATATATTAGCCGTGAGCTGTGAACGCTACCGTGGACCACAGACACTCCCCTCATCACCGCGGGGTGGCGCTGCAGCCCCGCTGAGATGCGGATGAGCTGCAGAAGCAGAAATCTTCTCTCATCCCTGGAGCCTAAACCAGAAGGCGATGGCCGCGGCGGTGGATGCGATCTGCTGATTATAGTTTCATTTCTCTACCTACCTCACTCAGCGCATGATCCGCATCTGTCACAGCGGGGAAACTCAGTGTAATTGGTGGTCGGTGCGTTAGGACGACTCGGCAGCTCCCAGCGGCTGTGACCCGGGCATCAGGAAGAAGGTAGCCCGCTGGCTAACGTTAACCAAACACTAGCATCACTGTGTTGATCAGTGGCGCTTTCATGCATCGCCATTCTGTTTTGTTAAAGAGCAGATCGTTTGCACTTTGTGTAGTGTAGCTTATATTAGATTGTTTGATGTTAGCTCGTTAGCTTGATACCTCTGATTAGCGTCACCTTAATGAGATCTGGCTAGCTAGCTAAACAGACTGACAGCCCATCCCTCTGTAGTGTCGAGACTCAGTCGTAGCTTGACACACAGCTTCTTGTTAATTAGTTAGTCCTTACATTAGTTAGACGTGTGTATTAAAGTGGTTTTTAGCTGCTGAACGTATTTCTCCTCGCTGTGTCTTGTCCTCCTCAGTTAAGCTAGCATGGCTGAACCCGAGCTTCTGCTGGACTCCAACATCCGACTTTGGGTGGTGTTGCCCATTGTCTTCATCACCTTTCTTGTTGGGGTCATTCGTCATTATGTGTCCATTCTTCTTCAGAGTGACAAGAAGTTGACGTTAGAACAGGTGTCTGACAGGTATGTGATCTTTAATTATGTGGTGGATAATATATTTTGTGAATTTCCCCACTGTGGGATGAATAAAGGATTATCTTATCTTATCTTATATATTTTTTAAAATTGTTAATCTGAATTAATGTGCTCATGCTTCATTTCCAAATCCAGCCAGGTTCTAATTCGGAGCAGAATTCTCAGAGAAAATGGAAAATACATTCCAAAACAGGTAGGGATTGATTTATTTCTGTTGTTTTATACATATTATTCTTCATTTGATGAGTTTTACATTTCTTGTAGAAGTTATAGCCTAAAATATGAAAATACCTACACTGTGCTGCACAATATTACTGAAAATCTCTCTTTGGTTTAGTCCTTTTTGATGAGGAAGTTCTACTTCAATAATCAAGAAGATGGGTTTTTCAAGAAGACCAAAAGAAAGGTTGTTCCACCCTCTCCAATGACAGGTAATCCATTTTTGTATTTACCAATATACAAGATATGATGATGCAGTTTTTAGCGCTAGAATCCACAGTCAGCCTTTGTAAAGAAGCCTGTTTAAATGAAAAATGTCTGCATCATTAAGACAGTAAAATTTTTGTATAGTGTAAATAATAATAGCAATATTCCAAGTTAAGTCATTTCTCACATGGCTAAAATTCTGTCCTTTAGACAAACCATATCATCTTCTCAGAGCTGGCATTCTTAAATCTAAATTATAAGAATTATGTCCACAACAGCTAAAAGAAGATCAAATACAATGAGACCAACCTGTATGAGTAAAAAAAGCTGCAGACTAGAACAAGAGCAAACAAGTAGCTCTTGCCCCTGTAAATGAAACTGTGCAGCTCTTGGCTGTTTAATGTTTTGTGTCTGTATTAATTTGCATTTTGTTGCATACTGTATCTTCTTACAGATCCCAGCATGCTGACAGACATGATGAAAGGAAATGTCACCAACGTCCTTCCCATGATCCTCATTGGAGGCTGGATCAATTGGACCTTTTCAGGATTTGTAACAAGTAATGCTATCTCACATAGGGTGTGGTGCAGAGTGTGGAATGTACAAGAAAAGACTTTCAATTATTTTTACTACCAGATAATATTTCATGGACATTCTACATTGAGTTCTTTCTGTTTGTTTGTTTGTGTATTTCCCACAGCTAAGGTTCCTTTCCCTCTCACTCTGCGCTTCAAGCCCATGCTGCAGCAAGGAATAGAGCTGCTCTCACTGGATGCCTCCTGGTAAACTAATGAAGCAAAATCTGTAGAGAGATACTGCATTAGTCATTATGTATTAATATCAAGATTTTTAAGCCAGTGTGTGACTGTCTTGTCATTTGTTATTCTTTGTGTGTTTGTTTATCATCTAGGGTGAGCTCAGCGTCATGGTATTTCCTGAACGTGTTTGGACTACGAAGCATGTACTCATTAATTCTTGGCCAGGATAATGGTAATTTTAATATATTTTAAAGATAATTCAGAGTGTTTTGTTGCGCCAGGTTTTTAAGTTTAATGGTGAAAAGAAAATGTTTTATCTACTTGCACTCATTCTCAAAAGGTGCAATAGTAATAACAACTCTGTCATGCTACATGTTATTTGATTCACTGATAATGATATAGTTCAGTCCTTATAGTCTGAGTAAAGCCTGTGAATTTGGTTAGTTCTGTATTGCCTTGTTTATCCATTTAAAATTGTTTAATTGTTGTACTTTTTATTCTGGTTAAATTGTTGATACTCCCCCCCGAGTTAAAGTGTTAATACTTTTTTATACTTCCTTTTTTATATTGTTTAGCTACTGTTTATCTTGCTGCTATAACATTGTAAATTTCCCTGTTGTGGGACTAATATAGGAATGTCTTATCTTATCTTATGTTGAAACACCTTTGCATTGAGATAATTATTTTGTCAATCCCCTTAGGCGCAGATCAGTCGAGGATCATGCAGGAGCAGATGAGTGGGGCCGCCATGGCCATGCCTGCAGATACAAATAAAGCTTTCAAGGTACATCCTATAGTTTCAGTGTAATTAATTAAAGAGGGTGGGCTTCGCTCAGTTGTTCATGTGTTGCGTGTTCTTGGATTTCAGGCTGAGTGGGAGGCACTGGAACTGACTGACCATCAGTGGGCGCTGGAGAGTGTAGAGGAGGATCTGATGAGCAGAGAGCTGGACTTTGATGGCATGTTTAGCAAGGAACTGCCAAGTGGTATCTTCTGATGGCCTGGTCACTTCTACTTGGAGCCTTCACTTTGAATTTTTGATCATTGCAGGGATTTGTTTTTGGTTACAGCCACAGAGATGGGACAAATCCCTTCATGTTATGCAAAGTTTACATTCACTTATTTGTGGTCCTTGTCTTTTCACATGTATTACCTTTTCATTCCTGTCCATATGATATCTGAAATGACTTAAAATACACTGGTTCTGCTGCAGTCTCATGCATATTAGAAAGCATTGCTTTGTTATCTCACCTTTTAGACAAGGAAATGTTTGGGAAATATTAAGTGGCTTTTTGCTTATTGAAATGCAGTATTATGATTATTAGCTTGCAACTGTATGCCATCATAAAGCCATTAGGTAATAGAATGTGAACTACCCAGTGCTTCTTTTTTCTTATGTCACGCACAGCTAGACGAGCTGTCTCAGTTTTCATATATGTCATGTTTTAAAAATAGAACACTACCATTTTACAGGTCTGAATGATGTTTATTTAATTATACTTCCATGACTCCTTTGTTAGATCATAGATTACAGCTGCTCTGTGTCAGCTACCTGAAGTTGGAAGCGGACCCAGAACCGATTAGCTGTTGGCAGAGAATATGTTTGTGTGATTGAAATATTGTGTTTTTGAAGTATGTAGACAGTTTATTTTGTAATGTAACTCCCCTGTGTTTTGTACAGCATAAAGCCTGTTTTGACTACACACCTGGTTTTGTTTGTTGCAATGCACCCAAACATATTTTTCATTGCCACTAATATGCAAACAAGTAATGTGACTAATATTTCAGTCACATTGTGAAAAGTTGAAGTCAGAGCTGAGATTTGTTGATGCAGCAGAAGAAGCTCATAATAACACTGATGATTTTATAGTAGTAGTAGCCCACTGCTGCTCCTGGACACACTTACCAATATGGGGTGGTGATAGCATTCATACTGGAGATCCACAGCAGATTTCCGGGTCTTTTCACTGATCATAGAGGAAGATCGTTTCCATTGAGCAGCGATCTGAAGCTCGTCCAGGCGCGCCTCCTCCATCCGCGCGTTCACGATACCGGCACACTCGCTGCATGATGGCCGAGGGAGGCGGACCCGAGTCGGGTGGCGCGGCGGACTCCGACTCGGAGCCGGTAGCTGCTCAAATGCCAACCCCTTCAACCGAAAGTCAAAAACAGACTATCGGGTCACTTTTGAAAACAACTCTAAGAAAGGGCGACGAATGGTAAGAATCGGCCCCGGCCAACGCTACCTTGGGTGTTTCTGCTAGCGTTAGCCGGCTAACGTTAGCTGGTGAGAACCGGACGTGCTAACATGCTAAAGCTAGCGAGCTAACGAAACCAATGGTTGTAAGTCTGAAACTGAAAGCTACTGTGCTACAGATATTTTGGCCAGCTAATGCTTAACACGTTAGCACGCTAGCTGCTAGCCAGCCCTACTTTACAATGTGGTGCCTGTAGTCATAGCTATCAATGTTTGTGATAAACAACCAACCTAACATGTCTAGCTAAGTGGCTTATTTGTCTAGCACTTGGCGTTAAACGTTAAAGCCTGTTTTGTGACAAGTTAGCTGCCGATGGCTAATGTGGTGGCTAACCGGTTGGTAGAGTAATGTTAGGCCCTGGATTCAGATGATAACCAGGTTCTCCTTCTAGTCAGACCGGCTCATAGCTAGTTTAATGATCAGGAAATTGGCCCTATTGACAGGGATTATTGTGCGATGTTGTGGTGAAGTAACTGTTGAAGTTGTCTTACAGGTTTCAATATGTTAACTAACACTGTTTCAGATCATAAAGACCATCCAGGCCTGGAGACAGCCAGATGTATTGAAGAAGCTTCACTTCAGTTATTTAAATATTACCACAGAGAAATGTCAGATAAACAAGAATTTCACTTGCCTTCTTTGTTAATAGAAACTGACACCAAGTAAGAATTTTTCAGTTAGTGTCAGTTAGCTACTAGTTCTTCAGCTAACATCTTCATATAGTTGTTGAAATTAGTCAGGTACTGCCTATAGGTAGTGTTTCATGGTCATAGAATTAAAACTGAACTACCACCCCACAGTATTCAAGCTGAAATGTATGATTGTCCATAAGACATTAACACTGCTCCATAGCTTGGGTGTATCACTCTTAGGTTAAGGGTCAAAGATCATACACCTTACTTTGACACCTCCTATTTGAGGCAGTTGCATTCATTATAACAGTGGTTGCACAAAACAGCGTTACATGACCCAGCGCCTTAGTATGGAAATACTTTCTAACAAGCCTATTAACTAAAGGAGATTCTTACTTGGGATGAGATTAAGTCAAACTAGCTTGCTGTTGCTATATCTGCAAGTACCAAGGCAGTTTGGTGTTACGTAATTTTCTGTGTTGGCATACGGCTGAGTGCAGTGTCTCTCCAAACCCAAAGCATTGTATGACCTCTTGACCCTTCTCTGTCCTTGCTTGATATCATAAATGTATCTGGTGAGCAAAAAAAATCTTAATATAGTATAAATTTCTGAGGTTCAGGAGAAAGTGTCTTTCAAAGTGTGATCGTGTTTGTCATTAACTGTTGCCAAAAATTTTCATTTAGGTATCTAATAGACAGCCGGTGGTTCAAACAATGGAAGAAGTATGTGGGATTTGACAGCTGGGACATGTACAATGTTGGAGAACGTAGCCTCTATCCAGGACCAATTGACAACTCCGGGCTGTTCTCAGGTAAAACTGTCATATTTCTGTCTCTCACATATTTTTTAAAAACATCTGTTGTTTGCTCATTTTTTTTCTCTTGAGAGCAGCACAAATCCAACATAGAGATTAAAATACGTTTTTTTTGTCGTCATCATTTTGTTTGTTTTCCCTTAAAGACCAGGACACTCAGGCCCTGAAAGAGCACCTTATAGATGAGCTGGACTATGTCCTAGTACCCACTGAGGCATGGAATAAACTGGTCAGCTGGTACGGCTGCCTTGATGGCCAGAGACCCATCGTCAGGAAGGTAATGCTGTTGAAGATCTATATTTTTTTACTTTGATGGATCAATTTTGAATCTGGCTCCTTAACATATTTTTTTCTTCTGTAGGTTGTTGAACATGGCATGTTTGTCAAGCACTGTAAGGTGGAGGTCTATTTGCTGGAGTTGAACTTGTGTGAGAATGACAACATGGACAATGTGGTCACACGCCATTTCAGTAAAGCTGATACTATAGGTGAGCTTTCCACAGATTCAGCTTTGCATTTAAACAGTAACCAGATGAATGACTGTCTGTGCCTTGGAGCTATCTATATGTTGTCGGCCATTAAATGTGTTTTGTGGAGAAAAAAAAGCAGGAAAGATAATAAGCAAGTGTTGCTAATCCCCTCCTTCCAGACACCATAGAAAAGGAGATGAGGACGCTGTTCAACATCCCATTGGAGAAGGAAACACGGCTCTGGAACAAATACATGAGCAACACCTACGAGCAGCTGAATAAGCCAGACAGCACTGTACAGGATGCTGGTCTCTTCCAGGGACAGGTAGTGTAGAGCTGTGTTATTCAAATAACCTTCCGATCACTGATAGACTCTCTTCCTCATTTCTTTTGAAGAACACCACAGCCCAGTAACACACTGGTACTCACTCTGCATACATAATTCATTTTCAGGCATTGTACAAAATAACAGGAACATCCGAGAGTCTAATGCAATCCATTAGCCTTGCAATAAAATAGATATTGTTAAGAGTATAGTATGTAATCTTTGTTGAGGCTGTCAGAGATGTGGAGGTTAAGGTTCAGGTGTGTGATCGTGTTTGATGATGAAGTTTGTGATGGTGTGATCTGGACTGGGTTTTGATGGGCCTTTTATTAGAAATGTTACAATGCAAAGCCACTATATTGAATTAAAGTGTACAGGTGTCCATGCTGTTCTGCTCATGCTCCTGTATTTTATGGTCACAAGTTACAATGCGAAAGCCATGAACCAATGTTCATTTATCATTGCAGCTCTTATAGGCACACATATATTATTAAACTCAAGCAAGAGACATGATAGCTCTGGCATGAAGATGGGTTGTGCCTGCTTGGCTCTCATTCAACTTGTTTTCCCACAGGTGCTTGTGATTGAGCGGAAGAATGAGGATGGCACGTGGCCCAGACAAGCCTCCCATACCAAGTAAGCACATGACTTTTTAATAGTCATTGGAGTTTGAGGTATTTTTTTGTAGAAATTTGTTTGTTTAAAACATGGTTTTGCTCTTCCTCAGATCCAGTACCACCCCATCCAGGAATTTCACTACCTCCCCAAAACTCTCCTCCAACTCAGCAGCCAGCATCTCCTCAACAGTAACCAATGGAGACAGCAGCTGTAGTCCTGGTTACACACTTAATAACAGCACCTCCTCTGGCAACAGGCAAGAGTTGTTATCTGATTTATAACCCTTTCCAGTGTGTCCCCCTTGCACAGGGTATACCATCTTTTAATTCTCCTGGGAATTTTCTGTTTGCTTTATGTGGCACAGGACTGGTATTCTTTGGTTCTCCTTTTCAGTTATAATCACATGGGTTTGGAACAAACACACAACAACCAGCAGTTCACCTAATGTACTTGACAGTTACTTCCTCTGCTCCTGTAGTTTCTAGTGGGTACATCAACAAAGACTCATTTAATGTATAATGAGACTTAATACTGTGGCAGTAAAAAACTAACTTGCACATCAATGTTTCTTATGCAGTTGCATCGTAGAGGAGATTAAAAAGGAAACTCTTGCGCACTGCTCTTGTATTAGAGACAGTTATTGACTCAGTGCATCAGTCTAATGGATCAGTCCCTACAGACCTTCATTGGAGCATGAGCTCTCTGTCGAAAGAACAGAAGAAAGGACAAAGGAATTCTTTGTCCATTATTGTTACACACCGCAGGATTATCATATGTACTTTTCCTCTGGCCATAGTGTCTAATCTCTGATCTTATTCTACTTCTGCTTTCCATTGTTTTAATATTTGGCAGTTTTTCCATTGTGAGTTTATTTTGTCGTGCATGTGTTTTGTTTACTTTCATCAGCCATCTGAAAGCCAGCTGGTATCAAATACATAGATACACTAGGATGCTGCATCAGCATAGTTTTAGTCATGATGAGGAACATGTAATGACAGAACACACTGTAGCTGAAAAAGACGTTATGGCCTTAAGGCGCTTACATTTGCTCTTTATAAAGTTCATGGTTACCTAGAGATTAATACGATTAGATTATTCAACGTCACCATTTTCCATTTTAGAGACTGATGTGTGTCATGTTATATTGAAATGTGTTTGTAATAATTTGCTCTCCTATTATGTCAACAAAGACATAATGTAAAATAGTTTGTAAAGGATTTTTTGCAGGGCTGTAGTATACAGAGAAAGTTTTGTGTCCACATTTAAACTCGGTATAATTTTTCTCAAAGTCAGGGCATCAAGTTCTAAATGGAAATAAGATGTAACTGCAATAATGACATCTGAATTTAGTGCTGATTCTTGATTACCATAAGCACCTTAGGAGGGTGTTTAACACTTAAAGTAGCAGTAAAATTTATGATCTGCTTTAGAAAAGTACCATAATTAGTGTCCTGAATGAAGGTGTCTGTGTGTGCAAGAGACACAATTAGACATGAACTGTAAAGTAAAAGATGGCAAATTAGACTTAACTTGCATATGTCAGACCTTATTATACCACACTAAATAAATGTTTTATTTAACATGTTAAATGAACTGCCCTTGGCTCCTGTGATCTTGAGTATTTGGATACTAATAATGTATAATGAAAACCTAGCCAGTATTACCTGTTGACCATTTAAAGAGGTATGTGTGATAACTGTTTGCTGTTCTCTTGAGGTACTTTTTTTGTCATACCGACATTAACAAATCTGCTCTTTCAGCAGATTGGGCGGCTACAATTCATACAGCTCCTCCTACAACTACAGAGAGTCGCAGTCACAGCCTGGCCTATGTGGGCTCAGTAACTTGGGCAACACATGCTTCATGAACTCTGCCCTCCAGGTAAAAAAAAACAACCTGATGCTACAGTTCCATTCAGAGAAAGTCAGTAACCACATTTTTGGGATATTCAGTTAATATAATCCACTTTTTATTCCTCTCTTCCAGTGCCTGAGCAATGCATCACCACTCACAGAGTACTTCCTCAATGACCAGTATGAGGCAGAGATTAACCGAGAGAATCCCCTGGGAATGAGGGGCGAGATTGCCGAGGCCTATGCTGATCTAGTAAAGCAGATGTGGCTGAGCCGCAGCAGCTATGTGGCCCCTCGTACCTTCAAAGTGAGTTGTGTCAGACAGCTTTATATGAAGTATGCAGATTAAAATTTAAAAATACACATTAATCATTTAAAGCTGCAGACAAAGTTAATAAAATCTCCTTTTTTGCTTCCAGACCCAGGTTGGACGCTTTGCCCCCCAGTTTTCAGGCTACCAGCAGCAGGACTCGCAGGAGCTGCTGGCCTTCCTGCTGGACGGCCTCCATGAAGATCTGAACCGTGTGAAGAAGAAGCCTTACCTGGCCCTGAGGGACGCAGAGGGCCGTCCAGATGAGGTATAGCCCATACAGAGAAAAGACGTGATTCTCAAACAGTGGACTTTTTGTGGTATGGTTTTTCAGGAGCGCTTCAGTTCTTAGAAGTTTAACTCAACCGGCTTCAAATTTCAAAGAGCTGCAAGACTGCTTGTCTCTGAAAACTAGACATATCATAGGTCATTTTTAAAAAAATTGATCTCCACTGTTTTATAGCAACACAAGTGCCAAGGGTGCCAATTACTTTACAAACAATCAAGTCACACACTTTGTTTCTGAGGTTTTCAAACGGCAGCTAATGAAAGTTTTTGTGTAATTACAGATTGTTGCCAAGGAAGCGTGGACGAACCACCGCTTGCGCAATGACTCCATTATAGTCGATATTTTCCACGGCCTCTTCAAATCCACTTTGGTGTGCCCGGAGTGCTCCAAGGTGTCTGTAACCTTTGACCCATTCTGCTACCTCACGCTGCCTCTACCCATGAAGAAGGATCGTACTATGGAGGTTTTCCTGGTGCGGTCAGACCCTCAGTCTAGACCCACACAGGTGAGTTGGAATTAAGCTCCAGTGTTTTTGCTCTGGACTTATGTAACTACCATTAAACTAATACTAATTAATTTAACTAATACTAACAGATTTGGCTGTGTAGTTGCTGTTGAGCACTCATCAAGGATTTAATTAAGCCGTTCACTGTTCATATCACTTTTCATTGTCTTCCAGTATCGAGTGGTGGTCCCCAAACTGGGTACAGTGGCAGACCTGTGCAGCGCCTTGTCAAAACTCTGTGGATTCCCTCCAGAAAACGTAAGAACATTACCCTTTGGTACCACGACAATTAGGTGGTCTTTATGCGTCCAGCTTTATTCTCTTTGTCTTAGGGTGAAATAGAACTAGCATGTGCTAACTTTGTAATCCATTTGTGTTTCTAGATGGTGGTGGCTGACGTTTACAATCATAGGTTCCATAAAATTTATAGACGGGACGATGGCCTCAACCAAATCATGGAAAAAGACGACATCTTCGTGTAGGTCTTGTTGTTCACTGAGCTGTTTTAAGTTAGTCACTGCGGTTGCTGTTTAATACTAGGTGTGTGTAATGTGTGCGTTTTGTGCTGTTACTCTTTGCAGGTATGAGGTACAGGAAGAGGACAGCGAGAGGATGAACCTGCCTGTATATTTCAGGGAGCGCCATTCCAAGCATGCCGGAAGCTCCACAAGCACCATGCTGTTTGGCCAGCCTTTACTCATCACCGTGCCCAGACACAACCTCATAGCAGATGTTCTTTATGACAAGATCCTAGAGAGGATTGGGTAAGAACTTCCTGTGTTGAAATCAAGGAAGCAAAACTACATGTGACAGTGTGACGAGATCGAGTTTAAGAAATGTGGATGAAGCAAATGTAGTAGCCAGGTTCAGATAAAAACAGTTTTCAGGTCTGATGTGTGCATGCAGTGATGGGATCGTGTAAAGTGTTATCTGTAAAACACACATTTAAAAAACTTGCATTGAAAGGAGTGTATTTGTTATCTTTGCTGTTATCTAATCTTCCTGGCTCCCCTTCACAGACGCTATGTAAAACACTCCCAGAGCCCTAACAGTGAAAGCAGGGCCTCAGCTTCAGCGACCTTTGCCAGCTGCAGCCAGGCTCCTGAATGTTCCACATCATCTAGTCTCAATGCCAGCCTGGGTGGCTGCGGGAGCCCCCTGTCAGACGGAGCCTCCTGCAGTGCCAGCTCCAGTAACGGCAGCAACCACTCAGGGACCTGCAATGAAACTAACGGACTGTATGATGGTAAACAGCTAATATTATCTGCCACTAGATTTAAATGAATGTGAAAGAAAAACTGACCAGTGACTTCACCTGCATCTGTTCAGGTGAGGAGGAGGCCATGGACCACCAGGTGAGTCCGGAGCCAGAGAATGGCCACTCTGAAGAGGAGGAAGAGGAGACGTCTGACTTGGAAAATGGGTCTAAAGGAGACATGGGCAAGCTGTGCTCTTCGCCAGCCAAGCTCTTCACTTTCAGCATCGTCAATTCTTATGGAACAGCCAACATCAGCCCGCTGCCTTGTGATGGAAATGTCCTCAAACTTAATCGTAAGAATTAATCTTTTAAACTTAGAATTGCATGAGAGTTTTCAAAGCCAAATTGTGTTTAGACAACCCCTCCAACTTCCTCTATGTGCAGCACATTCCACGGTGGCGATCGACTGGGACACAGAGTCAAAGAAACTGTGCTATGACGAACAGGAAGCAGAGGTCAGTGGGTTGATAGTCATCAACCAATCCTGTGACAGGATATGCAAACAGTCTATTTATATTTGTTTAAATTTTTTTGTGTAGGCCTATGAGAAGCATGAGAGCATGCTCCAGCCCCAAAAAAAGAAGGCCACTGTTGCTCTGAGGGAATGCATCGAGCTCTTCACAACCATGGAGACACTTGGAGAACACGACCCATGGTGAGGCTTCACAGATACTGCCTAAACCAGTGTCAAAACCTCCACTTTTGTCACTATCTGTGACACTGAAATCTGATCTTTATTTTATGCAGGTATTGTCCAACATGTAAGAAACACCAACAGGCCACAAAAAAGTTTGACTTGTGGTCGCTGCCTCGCATCCTGGTAGTTCACCTAAAGCGTTTCTCCTACAACCGGTGTTGGAGGGACAAGCTGGACACAGTGGTGGACTTTCCCATCAGGTATGCAGTCAGTGTTGCTCATTGACATTATAGTAAAGAAAGTGAAGAACAGTGCTTTACTCTGATGTTTCTGCCAAAGAATTTCTGGAGAAAAGGCACAATTGTGTCTTTTTAGTTGTTCCAATAAAAATAATAATGCAAGAGAAAACAATATAGGAGCAAAGATAGTGAATCGTAGAGACTTTAAAAAAAATGTCTCTCAGTATAACTGGGATTTTTACACAAGAGGGAACTGTAGTCTGAAACGACCTAAGGACAAAAAGACCTAAGCAATAAGGAAATAATGTATTTCTTATAGCTTCAAGAAATGCACTGTCATATCCAGAGAAGTGACGTCATTCCTTTAAGAACAAATGCACCAGTGTCTGTACTGTCCTTGTCTGTATTGCTTGTGTAACTAACATACCTTTCAGAAGCAGCCTTTCAGCTCTGTATGACTCAACCTTTTTTTTTTTCACTTGGCACATTACACATTTTCCTCTGTGTTTTTAAAATAGAGAAGTTGCCTCAGGATTATGTGGGCTAACGGCTGTCTGGCTCACTCTTGACACTGTGTGTGCAGCACATACTCACCTCTGTTGAGGAACTTGATCCACTTGAAACCAGGAAGCAGAGAAAATACTACTGGAATACTGCTTTATAAAAGGCTGACTCACACGCATTAAGGCTGGGTTAAACATACAGTGGGCCCATGTGCTCTGTTTTACATTCAATGTAAATGTAAAAGATAATCCACTTTTTATTTCATGGCTATTTAAAGTTTAGTAAGTCAGTTTCAGAGTGGTGGCAATGACTTTTTATTCCCCGCGGCTGATGTTTTTTTTTTCTTTGTCAGGGATCTAAACATGTCCGAGTTTGTGTGTGACCCCAAGGCCGGCCCCTACACATATGACCTCATTGCCGTGTCAAACCACTATGGAGGAATGGGAGGGGGTCACTGTAAGTCATTGTTCATGTTTTCTTCCTTTTTGTGTCTTTTTCATTTCTTAAACAACCCACAGGCCCTCCAAGGCAGTATAATATGAAGTGCTGTTAATAGCTCAATGGTCATGAAATAACTTTATTTTTAGTCACTTTCTAGTTCCTGTGCCACCTCAGTTTCATGGATACTGGAATTAGTCACATTACAATATGGCAAAGTGCCGCAATCATTGTTTTCTATGGTTTCTGTATAACCAGCACTTCTCCCAATAGACCATGGACCATATACTGCTTTTTCTGTACACTCAGTACATTGTGCAATACTTGTTCTTTATGTAACCTCCACTCACTGTGCAATACCTCACCAAGTCAATGTGCAATATTCTGTATTTAGTATTTAATATTTAATATTCCATATCTAAGCTGTCATTTCTTACCTCAGTTTAGGCTCATTGTTTATATTTACTGGTCATATATTTTTATATTTCATATTTTATATTTCATATCCATACTCAAAAGTGTAAATAAGTAATGTAAACTTATGTATACCTCCTTTTTAGACTGTTATTTGTTCTTAATATTTAACTGCAAATGGTTTCAGTAGCTGTTTGTTAATCCTTTTTTCCCTCTGTCTAAACAGACACAGCTTATGGCAAGAATAAAGTGGATGGAAAGTGGTATTACTTTGACGACAGCAGTGTCTCCTCTGCCACAGAGGACCAGATTGTGGTGAGTTTTGACTCTTTAATGGTCAAAGATCTGTGTATCCTGTAGTGAAATACCCTCAGAGATGCAGTATTTGGTGATGCTTGTGTTTTCTATACTTGGACTGATGTTTGATGAAGATGAGTCCTCAGTCTTCTTGGCTTTCTGCCCTTGGTGTCTAGTGTCCCTGTTATTGTAGTGTAACCCTATCCTTTATCCCCCCCCTGCAGACTAAAGCGGCCTACGTGCTGTTCTATCAACGCAGAGACGAGGAAGCCCCCTCCAAACCTCAGCCTTCGGCCTCACTGGGAGGAGCCCCAGAAGCAGCCGACGACCACATGGACACAAACTGAGGAGCCCCGACACAAAAGGGACACGCACTGAAACACATACGGCAAATAGAGACACTCGGACGCACACACAAAGCTACTTTAGTAACAGAGGACTCCACAGACTTAACATTATTAACCTGACCTTCCCCTGTATTTTATTTGATTTTTGTCTCGTATGTTGTCAACTAGAGCCAACAGCCTTGTCAGTAGAGTGACCTGAGAGACCTGCTCCCTGCAGCAGGTGGCCTGACTGATTCCTGATTATAGTTTACTAGTCTGGAACGAAGAAGAGTGTACATGGATATAGGTCCTCTTACAGGATGAACACAATGTTAGAAGTGCCCTCAAATATGTAGATAAACAAATGTTTCTGTTGCCCACAACAGTCAGAAATGTTCTTTTTTAAAAACAAAAAAAAAGCCAAATGTTGTTTCAACCAAAGCATTGCAAGGTATTTATGATGAAACATACCAACTGTTGAGACATGAGCAGGATACTGGCCTGTGCCTAGATTTATCTCTGATAATCTTGCCGTGCTGAGGTAGAACGTTAACAGTGTGATGTGCACATGGAACAGCACATGCCGTGCTCTTTGAAAGAATCCTCTGACCTTATCCGACCTGTGTAGAGTGAATCACTGACGGGGGATCTTGCTGCTGCAGAGTGGCAGGAGTGCTCCGGGCCTGCCGGGGCCTGTGTTGCAATCTAAACACCAGAGGGGATGTCTTGTTTCAAGGTTTTCAGATCTACGTCTTGACATGAGCTGTGGCAGAAGCGTTTTTTCCACCTTGCCCTTGTTCAGCCACCATTTTTCGTTCTCTGATGCACAGTATGGGCTCTGCTGTCTCTCGGACCCTAAACGTATGAGAGGAGTCTCACCCTGCTAGCAATTTTTATTTTTCCTTTTTTTGTAATCACAATGCAAAAGCGGCCTTTTGATTCCTGCAACCTAACTAAAAAGGAGGCACTTTGAATTCTCCATGAGTACATTATCTACCTGCTTCTGGTGTATCTAGACATGGCAGAATTGTATGGTTTGGCCTTAGCATTAAGAGTTATGGTCTGTCATACACTTCCAGATCATTTTAATGTGTCTTATAAGCATATTTTGATTGCTGCCTGATTGGACCCCTAGCTCACCTGCAATGGCTTGTCCTTATTAGTCTTGTACATTAATGCAGCTCTGTATTGAAATGGCTATGTTATTTGATATCTTCAAAGCACACTGAGTGAAGCAAAATAAACTAGTATAAAAGTGGTGCTTTATTCATGAAACTTGAACTTGCTCCTTGCCGTGAGGAACAAGCTACATGTATCATCAGATGGGTTCAGGACAGCAGTACCTTAACAGCATTCTCACTTAATGCAGGCATTTGGAGCCAGTAGTTCTTCCAGTGATCACTATTCAGCTATTTAGTCAAACATGACAAAACTGTCTTTGTTGGTAGCATAAGAAAACAATCCCTTTGTTTTATCTTAATGGAGTCTTTATAGATACACAGTTGACACACAGGAAGCACAGTTCATGTATGCGTGTGACTGAGTATAAAATAGAATACATTTACATTTACTCAGTCCCAAGGGTCTTTAGTGAAACCAGGTGACAGTTAATACTTCATGGATTTACTCCCATAACTTGTCCTGTGGCATAAATTCTGCACTTTGTTGCATAAACAGCATGTTGATATTAAGGGCCTCCAAGTGCTCTTTTTGCTGATTGGTCCTGCCATCATTATGTCGTTCAGAGATGACTACCTAAATATAATCATATATGCCTGTAACTAGAAAAGCTTTACATTCTACCTGTAATCTTAGATACTTAGTTGAAAACAAAATTCTGCTGCCAAATGCAGAGAATCTTGTTTTCTTCCCCCTAAATCATGTCAGCAATCCAAACTCAACAATAACCGAAGAGATGTAAATAATCACACTATTGAAAATAGGTGTATAAATTCTTGTCCTCATATTTATCTTATTGCTGATATCTACAGTATTTGTTTTTAAATGAGAAATATTTGAATTCAAAGTACAATAAAGACTGGAAGCCTCAACAAGGTGGTTTGTTTGGAGTAATTACATACACAAAATATATACTGCTCTCATAAGCCCACACCAAAGCTGTGACTCTCCAACAGAGCTGGCTCAACTTTAGTGGGAGTTGTGAAATGACTGTGTTGCAAAATGATCTGTATTTGCAGGTGATGCAACCTTAATTACACCCCATTCATGCTGACTGGTTGCAAAATGAACTATGGTCTGTAATCAGGCGTAGTCTCTGGCCCGGCACACTGCAGTAATCACTGCGTTACTGTAAACCCTGCATTTGCCTGTAAGTTCTAGATGGATATTTTTACCCACTGTAACTTTTTCATTTAAATGTATAATTTTCATATGGGACCTTTGTGCAAGGTCAAATGTTCAATTTAGCCTTGAAATATAAGCAGTTAATCAAAATTGTCAGTTGAACTTTAAAAGACATATTTGGCTAAAAAAAAACACCTTGTAATAATAATAATTATTTCACTCAGAAGCAGTTGGGAAATGTTTGAAAAAATACATTTATTGGTCCTCTTAATCAGTCAAACCACAGCTGTGCTTTGCATGCACCCAATGCAGCTGAAAACATTCAGCCTTTTACATTTGATCAGATACCCCCCTCACAACTAGCTTGGTTTCAGAGGATGTCTTCATATAGTAAAAGAACAGAACACAGCCGATCGTGTGCACGTGAGCACAGGTGGTCTGGAGAAGTGAGCACAGAGACGGATCATCAGTTTGCCTGGCTCAGGAGCTTCTTGATGTCTCCCTCGATGTCGCTGGTGAGGAACCTCCTGCTGTAACGCTTGAAGGGCACTCCATCCAGCCCAATGAGGAACTTCTCGAAGTTCCAGGCCACGTCGTTCCTGCACACCGGGCTCCAGATGATACACTTGGGGTCGTTCATGAGGGCGGCTGGCTCGTCGCTAGGGAACGGGAGCTTTTCCCTCAGGAACACAAACAGGGGATGGGCATCCTTCCCGTTCACATCCACCTTCTCCAGGAGCTGAAACTTTGGCTCAAAGCCATTTCCAGGACGGACATACTTCAGAGACAGCAGGATTTCTTCATTCTTGCAGTTCTCCTGCGTGGGTGGATCAAACGATTATGTTCAGGCCTTTGGTACACAGAAGCTATAATATCATAAGATAAGAAGAACTCACAAGTGTTAATGGATTATTTTTGTGACATTTTAGGACGCAAGCAGGTTAAGGTCACAATAAAAAGGTTCCTTAATAAGATCCAGCCTGGCATTTTGACCCTTTAGACATTTATTACAGGAATATAATGATGTTTTCTGAGGGTAGTGATCAGTAGTAGGTTTGAAATGAAATCAACATATAACAGAAAAGTAGCACACACCTTTTAGTGAGGTGCTGATCATTGGAAGTAGACTTGCTAGTACTTTGAATTTACAACATGTCTGCACAGAAATTTAACTATTTGTCTTTCAGCAGTCCAACATTGCACTTTATATTAACCTAAACTCACACAAGGTTTTCAATTGTTGAGAACAATTTAATGAAGGACTAATAAATCATTTGATGCTTTACAGAGCGGTAACCTGATCAATAACCATTCTAATGCACATCTTTGACTTAAAGATCACATCAAATGTTTAAATCCTCTCTCAACAGACTGTGATTTATGATTTTTAAATGCCCTTTTTCTGAAACAGGAAGAATCAGCATCACAGGCTGTTTAACTTCCTGCTTGTGATAAGAGGCCTGGAAATAATCTGAGCCACCTTTTCTTTTCTGTAACCATCTACTAATGAGTTACTACTATTGTTGCCACTATTGTTGTAAATAACATCAATCAAACACTGAAATAAGCCTTTAGTTTAACATCTGCCGACTGACTGAACTATTTCCTGCTTCCTTAATATCCATCATTGAAACAGCAGCTTACACACATGCAATGATTTCCTGAATTTTGAAATTACTTTAAAAAATCCAATTGATTTAATTAAATACATTTTAGTATAGTTATAAATTGACAAAATGTAATACAAAAGCCAAAACTAAAACATGCCACTGAACTTTGAGTTGAATGTATTGAACAATTCTAGAAAGCAAACTACTTCAAAATGAACAAGTCTGAATGAACGATCCTCAAGTTACAGTAATTCAAACTATAACATTTGGAAAACACGTGGGCGATTTCCGGGAAAATAAAATATAATATTATAATAAAGAAAAAATCCAAAACAGAAAAACACAAACTATGATTGCCTGGAGGTCAGTCAGACATCAAACCAGGCAGGTGCAGTTGTCCTCACCTGGTGGCCGAACTGGTTGCAGGGTACTCCCAGGATAACGAGCCCCTTCCCGGCGTAGCGCTCGTGGAGCTCGTTCATCTGGGTGTAATCCCTGGTGGTCGTTCCTCAGAGAGACGCCACATTCTCAATGAGGACCACGTTCCCCTTCAGGGAGGAGAAATGAAACGTTTCTCCCGTTAGCAGTTTCGCCGTGAGCTCGTGGAAGTTCTTCGCCATCCTTGTGCTTTTCTGTCTTCAGGATCTCTGCTTTCTCGGTTTCCGTCTTCAGAGTCTTCAGCCGACCTTTGAAGTGCGCTCAAAGAGCTTGTATTTAGCTGTTGAGATGGTTCACGCCCAGCCGGCCTGCCGGAGGTTAGCCTATATTCTATCACATGAATATGAAAAGCCAGGATGGATAACAATAAATCAACTCATGGTAAATCAGAATTATTAAACAGTAAGAAAACACTTTACTTTATAAGTCACATTATGAGATAGTAAGTCAATATGTTTGAGTTTTAAAGCTATAATTTAATATCTCTTAATTTTCATTTAGTAAATCTCAGTTTTCATTTTCTATTTTAGAATTTTGATCCATTAAATTGTCCTTTACTATCTCAAAATTGTCATATATCATGAGTCTTTATTGAGCCATTCTACTATTTTATTGATTTCATTGTTGTTGATTGTTGTTGTTGTTGAACAATGAAATAGAAATACATTGGTTGTTTTTATTATTATTAGAATCCACTCATTTAAGTGTAATGTGACATACTGGAAAGATTATTTGAATAAAGGACAAATATCAAAGATCAACAAATGCATTAATACCAGGGTTTGATATTGTATTATTGTACTATATGTGTAAGTATCTGAGGGTTTCTGTGGGTTTGACAATTTACTGCTGTACTAACCAATTTAACTGGAATAAAGCTGCTATGTTTGGGAAAAAAAGACATCTATTCTTTCTATTATAAGAAAACGGCCCAAGTTCGTTTATCAAAACGTAATCGGGCAAATGTTAATAGTGAACCAAAGCGAGCCGAAGACGGCTGAACGTAGCAGTGAAAAGCGTGATCAACTCTGCACTCTTTGATGTAGCTGCGCAGGTACAACTTTTTGTACAGTTTATGTGTACAGCTCATGATACAGCTCTTTAGGGATGTTTGGGCGTGTTTCTGTACACGGCGTGTCCCGGCAACACTCTGAGACATATTCAGAAAGGCAACGCTCTAACACCGCCCAGCACCGGACAATGTGTTTGTAAAAACATGCGACGCGATACCGGAAAGCTAAGGACCGTCTCAAGTATGTTGTAATCGATGTGATGTTTAACAGCGGACTACTTTGAATGGCACAACATAGATTCCAGTCAAGAAACTGACTTATAAATAAGCTATATATAAAATATGTAATGGTCATGATTATTGTCAGTCGTATAGGGCATTTATTTCTTGCTATCAGTCCCTATTGAAATAACTAGAGATGATCCCTAACCGTGGTCGATGACGCATTCAGCACTTTGGCGCGGAAGTTTGTTTTGTAACTTCGGCATATGAGCTCCTGATATCATTTTATGTGGCGTCGTCTGAATATTTAACGTATGTCTCACTTTTGTCATCCAACAATAATATAATGTTACAGGCTTAAATTATAGCGTGGTTGTGTTACAGTCGTTGTTTCACTGAACTAGCTAATATCCTAGCTACAGTGTCATTTGCTGTGTAGTTCGCCAGTGACATGAACATATGAAACGTTAGCTTGTTTGCTATTGTGGATGCCAGATTGGTGTAGCTATTAAAACCTTCTGAACTCTATTTTTCATCAGATGATGCGCAAAAAGCGACGCTCCTCTGTGGATAAAGGAGAAGGAACTACTACAACCACCAGTAAGTTTAAGTAAAGTAACATCGCAGCCAGTGTTTGTACATGGTTTACCAGTAAAGTTCATCAGCCTGACAACTAGAACCAGATTCCCATCACCATATAACACACTGTTAACTATGTGATTCACGTTGACAACAAAGTTATGTCAACATACTTGCCAAACATCTGAATTCTACACGAGCTGATGGCATCTTGTCTATATGTGAAGCTCAGTACACTGTTTTATTCAAAGTGTCTTCTCTCTATAGAGGCAAAGAAGAGTCGCCAACCAAAGGAAGCTGTTCCACAAGAAACAAATTAAAGTGTATTTGGTGTCTATCTTCGAGAGGCAGGTGTCACCTTGAAACAAGGCGCTATACAAACTGTAACTTTTTACAATGAAGCGTGTAAATGTGCATTGTGTATTCTGCACGTGCTAAACATCCACTTCTCTTTACTGCAGACATTCATCATTAACATCCTGCTCGAAAAACTCCCTGAATTTATGTTGGATGGGTCAGTGTTTCATTTGAACTCTACAGCATTTTAACTATTTTTACTTCTTTTTTTTTAACATTCTTATTTGTACTTTCCTTCACAGCACTGGAGATGGAGGGCTCAGTATTCCTCGCATAATAATTAACCAGCTAAAATGGCTCGACAGAGTTGTGGACAGCAAGGTAGTCATTTCTGTCATGACAGGTCTTTTTGCATGTACAGTCGTCACTGGTATTATTAGAAGTGTTTTTGTTTTTGCTGATCTGTTCAATTAGACCTGCAATCATGCATCTCTTCTTCATATCAGTCAACACTAATTCCTAGATGGAGATGTGCTTGTTTATCTCTGCCCTCTTTACGTTATTTGCTCTGTTATTTGCAGGAGTTGGCAACAAAGCTCATGGAGCTGGTGTCAGTAGCACCGGTGGAGGTTCAGCGTGACATCATCACCAGTCTGCCAGAGATACTGGAAGACTCCCAGCATAATGAGATAGCAAGAGAGCTCAAGTACGTAGATTAAACTTCTACCACAGATGTGTGGTTCTTGTACTGCATGTGTAGTTTCTGAGTTGCTGAATCAACTTACCGACATTTGTATTGTTTTCTCTGTAGCTCTTTACTCCAGGAGAACACTCAATCTATTACATTTATTTAGTTGAATTACATTGTATTAAAGGCATGTCTGTCCTCTGTCTCAGGTTCGTGGAGCTGTTATGGCCACTTTGGCTGCTGTGCAACTGGAAGACCTCCCTGTGGTGGTCAAGTTCATCCTGCACTCTGTCTCAGCTTCTGATGCGTATGAGGTTAGAGTTGAGACTTTGACAGCATTTTTCTTTAAAGCATGGCCCTCTTCCACACCAGCAGCTGGCAGCAACCAGGACAGTGTTGCATTGATACTGGATGGCATCAAGTCAGCAGTGCGATTCCAGAAAACGATATCTGAAGCTTGGCTGAAGGTGGGAAAATTGCTAAGTTCTCAATCACTCTTGCTTTAATCACTTACTAAATATAGATGCTTTAGAAAGTCTCTCGTTCATAATGGTCTTCCCAATTTCAGTGTTGCTTACTGAACATTCACTGTGTTGTTTTTCATCAGGCAATCGAGTCTGTGGATGAAGTGGAGGACCATAAGGTGA